>CABFWB010001437.1:46673-101519 GCA_902151455.1 Timema bartmani
CGCGCTCGCTCGCACGCTTGTCAGTCTGGCCGAACCCTAAGACGGTTCAAATCTTATATCTAACCAGAGTGTTGCCTCATCTCCACACTCGTCGAGACGACTCGGACGAGACATTCGGCGAGGCTGTACGAGCCGAGTGAGGACGAGAGCTACTCTCTACACTCTCACCTCTCACCCACTGTCACCCGTCGTGCAGTTATTATTATTATTATTATTATTATTATTATTATTATTATTATTAGCACCACGTCTTACTACCCGTTCGGGTTATACGCACTTACGCTAATGTATAATGATAGGGTGATTGTGGGATGAAATGGAGGAGCTACAGTTTAACGTGGGATCCGAACCACGGTGGAGGCCTGGCATTCCTTACATTCACAAGCTGTGATTAATACATGTCTTGTCAGAGGTGAAGGAAAGGTTTGGCAATCAGATGCCGGGACCGAGGATTGAACCCCGGTACCTCAGCATAGAAGTCTGACACCTTACCCCTAGACCACCAGGTCACCCTTGTGCAGTTGTTATTTCTATGTTTATGATGGAGGATGTCGAACTTGCTATATAACATCAACTTATGCGAACCTACGCATCATTCAATTTCTTCTTATTTTTGGTGTACTACATAATTATGTTTCGGTTCCCACAAAACGGGCTCTCCTTGGTATAATTCCAAGAATTGGAGTGTTGTATCATTTGTCCAATCACACATGTTTAGCAAAAGAATTTAATGATCAAAGATTAAGAGAAAACAAAATTAAAATTAACAAAAATTAGATGAATTAAATCCGATGACGCGCCAAGTGTTAACACTTCTGGTTCTAATCGCGCATTGACTTGACGAGAGTGTGGCGGTAAACTCGTACTCATGTCTCGCGCCCTTTGACTCGGGTACCAAAGACCGACACGGACCCGAGAGAAGCCAAGAGAGCACCAACCACATTCTCGCACTCGGGTTGTAAGAAGGACACAAAAAACAATCGTACTCTTTAAAAACAGCTTTGATAAGACATTCATAAAGTGAATTGTTTACATTTTTTAGTTGCGGTATTATGTACAAACACTGGTTAGCAAATAGTTATACAAGCTCATAAAAACACTACAAGGCTCTTCATAAGAATTTTAACACCATTTTATGGCGTATTCCTAACATATCGTGTTACGTAATAAAATGTAATTAATAACTTCTTTCTGAAATGTATTTACCTGCAATAAATTGATTCGATTAGAGCAATTAATGTATTTATTTATGTGTTAATCGGCAACAAAACTTATAAATATGTCGAATAATCTTTGTTACGTTATTTAATTGCTATGATAATTTTGATAGTATTTGATTTAACATTATAGAGACAGCACAGGAATTTAACTATATATATATATAGTGGGCTAACCCTCAAAATACCCACCACCAACACAAACGCTTTTAAAGTTAATATTAGAAACATTTATGTACCAAGTCTGATTGGTTACCATTTTTTCTTAGACTGAACTTCTAAAAGCACATTGTACTCTTGAATGCTTACACAGAGTTAATTACCCAATGGCATTCCAAATCTTTCATTTCTATAATACGATTTAATCAACTACTTGCACTTTTATTATTAATTATTTTCGTATTATTAATCGCGCAAGGTCGGTGGGATTTTAATTTTATGTTTCCAGCTGCGCTACCTCAAATCCGTTTTGATATTTGTTTTTAAAATTATAAACCTTAGCTGTATAAAAACACTTAACGGGTTTACATTTTAGAAATTCAACAAGTGATTGCTTATTCTGTAAAAGTGTATATTAAGGTGGTTCAGTATTCACGTTATCAGCTACTTAATACACTAAGTAAACACAATTAGCTTGTTTAATGGAAAGCTTTGACTAAAATTAAATGATAATCTGCTTAATATAAAACTAATATATATTAATGATTAATTATTTGTCTTCAAAGATTAAGTAACTCAAAACTTCATGGTCACCAGTAAGCTAGCTCGACATTTCAACCCTATCCTAAGGTACCTCCATCTAATCCCTATCCTTAAGTACCTCCATCCAATTCATATCCTAAGGCACTTCCATCCGATCCCTATCTTGAGATACCTCTATCCAATCCCTATCCTAAGGCACCTCCATCCGATCTTTATCTTGAGATACCTCCATCCAATCCCTATCCTAAGGCACCTCCATCCGATCCCTATCTTAAGATACCTCCATCCAATCCCTAACCTGACTCAAACTTATTTTAAAATATTTTCACATGATCCTCCTATCAACGTCTCGACCTACCAAATGTCTTGTTTCTTCAGGTTTCTCAACTAAAGTGTTGTGTACACGCCTGTCATTATTTATACGTGTTACATGACCACCCCACCTCAACTTTGTGGCACCACGTGTTACAACACGTTTAGGTTGTACGCATATGTACAATTTCCGTTAAGATGAAAGTGTAAGGGACGCGAGAAAAGGTCGGTGTTTTTGCAGTTTTTGTATAAAGAAAATTGTCAAAAAATCAAATATTTATACAGTAGAAATATGGAGTTTAATTTTCTTGACAAGGTGATATCAACAGTTGTTGAATATCTGTCAAAAGTGTTCTGGGATTTAGTGACAACTTTTTTTCTTCATTTAAATAGTTTATCATCTAATGCCGCCATGATAATGACAGATATCCGACAATTGTTGATATCATTGTGTGAAGAAAACTAGACTCTTTATTTCTACTGAAAAAATATTTGTTATTTTGATCAAAAAAAGTTTAACTATAAAAACTGCAAAAACACTCACCTTTTCTCACGGCCTCTACACTTCAACCTTAGTTTTAGGGGTTAGAAAGGTTGGATTTTAGAGAAAGTGTATCAACATTTGTGTGGAAAGAGTGTGTAAAACTATTTAAGTAAAAACAGGTTCAGTACACCTAAACTGACTTCGATATCCCCGTCACCAATAGAGAATGACGTCTTGGGACAATCGATCACTGGCAGAGAATGACGTCTTGGGACGTTTGACCACCGACAGAGAATGACGTCTTGGGACATTTGACCACCGACAGAGAATTACGTCTTGGGACGTTTGACCACCGACAAAGAATGACGTCTTGGGACATTTGACCACCACCAGAGAATCATGTCTTGGGACATTTGACCACCACCAGAGAATCATGTCTTGGGACATTTGACCACCACCAGAGAATCATGTCTTGGGAACATCCGACCATCAAAGTGGGTGACGAATGAAAATGAAAATTATGTTTGTTATTCAGGCTAAGAATGCAAATTTTATGTTAGAGCTTAGACGAAGGAGCTAAATCAATGTTTATTTATTTGCTTACATTAACTTTCCTGCTCCTATGTAAGAAGTCCAAGCTAATATTTATTTAGCAATCAACTGTGTGGAAAAGCTAATTTTGCTAAAAAAAACAACACAACCCAAGCTATCCTTTAGACATATATTTAAAGATAAGGTTTGAATTTACTGTAAGCTAAGGTTGTTTGTAGTGAGTTCCGAATCCCTTGCACCTCGGACATTTTTACAGTGAATTGGGGAAAATTGCACCTTCCCAGAAAAAAAAAAAGAAAAACTGCTCCCGCCTTTGAATCATCACACCAATAGGTGGTAAAAGTCCGCCCCACACACTGTTGACTAGCTGATGACCCATTACCAATTGTCTCAGTCACACTCACGCAGATCTGTCTTCTCTTGTTTACGATCGTCGTGACCCGGAATCAAAGCAGAACATTGTTTTGGCTGAAGAATACCTGAAAATGGCCAACAAAAAAAGTTTACTTTTGGTAAATGAAGGAGATAAATTGAGGATCCTCATTTTTTCTGGCTCCAAAGGCCGATAAATACTGCATAGTCACAAGCAGTTTTTTATGGACGGGAATTTCAAATAGTGTAGCAAGCAGTTCACCTAGCTTTATAAACACGCAGATCTTGGCACACAGATAAGATGAGACGAACATCGCTCCAGTAGCATCCACCTTCTCATTAAAATAAAAAATAAAGAGAAACTTAGGAGCTATGAATTACTCTTTTAGAAAATGAAGGACCATTTACCACGGTGGAATCGGGAAGAAATAATTATTGACGTCGAAGAAACTTGAATTTCTTCCCTTGCTTAGAACTTCCAGACATGTGCCATAAAGGGGTGTTATTTCCATCTCAACCAATGTTTGTGGTGCAAGATTCAACTAAGACCTTGGATTGGTACCGGACTACAAGAATGACAAAGATGTAAGGATTCATGTCCACATCTGGCGATAATCCCCTTCGAGGTTGTTGAAGCCGGGTGGCTCCAATCCACAGTACGGCTACAGGAGGATAGAGAATGACACAGTTTTTGGACTACTTTGTGTACCAATGGCTGGAAAATTCAAATATACCAACCGATGTCTAGCACTATGGAGATGCACAGCACCAAACAAACAATGCTGTAGAAGGGTGAAACAATAAGCTTAAGGAAAAAGTTCATCTTAATCCAAACTTGAATATCCTCCTGAAGGTGCTGAAGCAGGAAGTGGAATATGACGGACACAAATATGATAAGGTGAGTCTCAGTTTGGAAAGAACAAAGAGAAGACAGCCGTACATAAAACTAGACAAAACCATTGCCAATGTTTTACACACTTACAAAACAAGTACGCCAAAGGACCTCACCAAGTGTTTGAAGAGTCTAAGCCTACTTTCAAAAAAATTTAGTAAAAGTTTGTCACCGGAAGTCACTTTCGGCAATGTTAAATTGACAATGGACATAAGATCCTACTTATAAACAGGCCAGAAAAAGGAATAACTAGGTATATAATTTATATATCTTATTTCATCTCTTATGAACGTACCAAGCCTGTGTTAAGTGTGAGAAGAAGCTAAAGTGAAAATTGTAAGGTCGTGATAAAAGTTAGAAAAGTGTGCCCACATGACCTTGTTAAAATTATTTGGGTGAGACAGACAAGGTCATGTGGGCGCACTTTTATCACCTATTAGTGTGATGATTTATAGGAGGGAGTAGTTTTATCTTTTTCGGGGAAGGCGTAGTTTTATCTTTTTCTGGGAAGGCGCAGTTTTCCCAGGCGCAATTCTCCCGACACCTTCGTGGTATGTGAAGAATAATAAATAAACTCCAACCCCACCGAAATCTAAACCAACAAACCCTCTCAGAGGTGGTTCAGTTCAACAACGTTCTTATCTCTAATGCGTAAATTCTCTTTAAGTTGGCACACCTAATAAATTATTTTAATAGTTTAGAATACATTGACAAGTATTCTCGAAATATGTTTGATAATAAAACTTGATATAATGTTCACCCAGAATCTTATAGTTGAAATGTTTAAATTATATTATACACTACAATAAAGAAAACAAATTAAAGGACGTGTTTATCGACAAAAATGCATGGCTACAAAAATAATATTTTCAATCACTCACTTCACATAAAAAATAATAATCGTAAGCTACTTTTTTTCATAAAGTTATTTAGGCTACATAATTCGTATTTTATAATGTTTTGTTCAGTAGTCTAATCTCTTGGATTAAATTTAAAATATTTGGAATATACCCACCTCGGTGGCGTAGTTTGCTAACGCGCTATTTTCGTGTTGAGCTAGACTGCCGAGTACGGCGAGAGCGAGGTTCGAATCTCGGTCGAGTGAACTAGGAATGGTTTTTCCTAAACGGTTTTCCACTCCCCCTACACGCAAATGCGGGCTCACGTCCTTTAAATTCAGCCTTCCCAATTCCTAATCCATTAGCGTAATTAGTACTTAAGCATATAACCCGAACAGGTAGTAAGACGCGGTACTAAATAAATAAAAATTTGAAATATGAATTTAAAATCAACTTTTTTTTTTAAGATGACAAATTGATATGAATAGAATTAAATACATATTTAGTGATTGTTAAAATAGTGTTAAATTCGATTCTCAAGATTAAAAAAATTGCACACACACGGATAAAAAAATATAAAATATACTTGATATCGAAAGTAACACTTGGCTAGAATAATAAAAATGAGAAAAAGTATAATTTATATTAAAAATATTGGAAGCTAATAAACATTCTTTAACATTATCACAAGGTCTTACTCAGAACTGTATCTGGGGAAGGAGAATATCTACCTGAGATGGTACGTGATGAGCTCCCGCAATAGGAAATATCAAGATATTTTCAAAAATTGACTTCCTCTCCAAGTAAATAAATCAATTAAAATTTAATCAAGTTTGTTGGTACTATAGACTTTATAAGACTCCAATAACTACTATATTAGCCATTGGAGAGGAAAGCGAAAACGCATTATTTATAACAGGGGGCTGAACTCCCTAATACAGCCCAACTCAGTACGGCCTTGCTTTGTCAATTCATTTGTATCAAATTGAATACTAGCACGAACTACAAACCCTCCCTGGACAGCTGTCGTGAGGACTCAACTAGACTTTGATATAAGGGATGATGATATTGATATTTCTTTTCGTTGCATCATCTATAGAGTACAAGTTGAGGAAGTGATTGAACAGAGACTTGAGGAATTCTCCCTGACTGTTACTCTCGATGGCCACAGGACTCGGTTGGAAGTCCTTAAGGTGCACGTCGGGGTTGAACTTGGTTGCCATGAACTCGTGCATCTCGTTGTAAGATCTCACCACGTTATCCCTGGCCATCCCCGCTCTGTCAATCATCCCCCAGGCTGTGTTCAGGTCGATGGAGCTCTGTTTCTCTTGCGTCTGCAATTTCAAAGGCATACTTCCAGATGTGTTCATATTCACTTTATCGATATATTGTTCAATGATGCTATAGAGCTTGGGGTCGTGCTTGACCGATTCCGATTCTAGGAGCTTCATGAGTACGGCCTTGAAGGCCTCACCCATAGTTCGGTAATTGTTGATATCGAACTCTTGACCGAGAGCTTTGGTTACTTCCTCTCCTTTATCAAGGAAAGCCTTCAGATAGGCCAGAGAAGGTTTGGACGTCACAGTAACTGGTATCAATCTAATCAGCGGACCAAACTGAAACGTATTTATATTTTTCTGCACGTGTGCTTGTGAGGGTGTTTGTTCGTTCTGGAAATGAAACAAAATTATTTGTTTATTTGAACACAATATAATATTGTATTTTTTTTATAATTGGTTTACTAGACTGGTATGCTAGGGACCTAAATATTCAAACAGAATTACCAATTTTCGGTAAAATACACCTAGAACAAAACATTTTCTGGCCAAGTATTATTTGACCGTAACTCAAAGAGAACAACACATTTTTTTCCTATGACACATGATTTAGTTTATGATCAAACACCTTAGATTTTTAGAGAAACTCTATCCAAAGATCTTGAGCTCTATTACAAGCGTGAGCTAAACATTTATCAGTATTAAATAGATTTTGTTCCTCCTCATCGAGTGATGAATTAACTGTCTGGGACTTATTGACCGTTGTGGTTCTAAAGTGAATCAGCAGAATAACGCCACTAAAATATATACTGTTTGGGTAAAATTACTAAGTCTTTTTATACCAAGCGAAGTATAAATAAATTATTCATTATAAGTGTGAGCTATGAATCAAATAGCCAAAGTTGTTATATTTGTTAGTTATGGTTATAGCCGCATCTAGATATCATATTCTGTAAATTGAAAAATGATACCTTGACACGATAATAGAGCCCGGGACTCTTGGTTTAATACACCAACGCTCTGGCCACTGAGCTATCCAGGAGTTGCCCCGTGCCCAGGGTCATTCTTTCCTCATATTTTAATGCATAAAGCCCTCCCGAGTCGAAGATGGCCACGCTACTTGATAGCTTGTGATCTTAATTGATCACACATACGTAGCTGATGATTTCCGCACGTCCCTCACAGACTTTGCCTTAATATATGAGTGAAGAATGACCCTGGGCACGGGATAGTTCCTGGATAGCTCAGTGGTAGAGCATTGGCCTACTAAGCCAAAGGTCCCGGGTTCGATTCCCGTGTCCAGGTGTAATTCTTCAATTTACAGAATATGAGTGTGAGTGATTCACTTAAGGAACAATTAATATAATATTAATATATACATGCACTAGACCTGTGCATCAATATGCAGACGCTCTACCAGTGGAGATAAAGTTCAATTTCAAGGGGTTGCCATTTAAAGCAATGAAACTCAATGGAGAGATTCAGATGTAATATCTCCACAGTGGCTTGTTATTTCAAAATATGTTGTACCTCAAGATGACGTTGAAAGATACCAACACCATTCCAATACCATAAACAATAGTATATTTAGAGTAGATTGAATTAGATATTAAATGTAATAATGTCAAATTAGCTCATTCTAAACGTCTTTTAAGCAAACTGTCGCACTTGTTTGATGAAAGTGAAGGGTAAAGGAAATTGTATACAGGTTTCTTTAACAAATGTGATTATGCGTTGTTAGGGTTTCAACAGAAATATCAAAGATAAGTTATTTGAGGATGGTCTTAGTGGTTCTGTAGCGTCTGATTTGTATCCCATAAGAAATATAACAGTGTAAGGAATGTTTTCCTTCAGGAAACGGTGGAATTAAATGTCGCAACACTAATGATCAAGAATGGGCGTGGTCTCACTCTGCAACAAGATAATCGATTGTGAGTTTTTGAGAGAAAAGTTCTTAGAAAGGTATTTTGACCTAAGAGATATGAACAAACAGGAACTTGGATGAAAGTGTTTAAAAATGGAGTTGAATGGTGAGCATACGTTCTGGTGGCCATGAACTTTCGAGTTCCAGAGAGTTAGTTAGTACCAAGTCCTGAACATTACCTCCGAGGGTCTCCAGGGAGGAGATTGTTCAAATCTCAAGTCTAGGGCTTGATGGAGAGATGTATTAGTTAAAGTAGATTGTTCATAAACCCATAAGGAAGTGCATGACATTAATAGCTCAATTGCGTTAAAAATGCTTGAAAAAACATAAATTAAGACTTAATAACGAGCGTCAATACGCCTTGAAACTTTGTCCGACCATTTACTATAAACTTTATTGGTTTGAACCCCGGACAGGTTCAGTCCAGTATAGCTTAAGGCGTGGTTAGACTGTTCCTTTTTCCATGCAACATGAGGCATGCAACTAGGCACACTGGAGAGGCACGTTGGGGCATGCGAGTCAGCTGACTGGTGGAAACAAGCACTGGTGAATAAAAATGAAAGTGACTAGATACTTGCTATTGTCTCCTACTTATCTGAGCTGACGTCAGCTGACCGGTGGAAACAAGCACTGGTGAATAAAAATGAAAGTGACTAGATACTGGCTATTGTCTCCTACTTATCTAAGCTGACGTCAGCTGACCGGTGGAAACAAGCACTGGTGAATAAAAATGAAAGTGACTAGATACTTGCTATTGTCTCCTACTTATCTGATCTGACGTCAGCTGACTGGTGGAAACAAGCACTGGTGAATAAAAATGAAAGTGACTAGATACTGGCTATTGTCTCCTACTTATCTAAGCTGACGTCAGCTGACCGGTGGAAACAAGCACTGGTGAATAAAAATGAAAGTGACTAGATACTTGCTATTGTCTCCTACTTATCTGATCTGACGTCAGCTGACTGGTGGAAACAAGCACTGGTGAATAAAAATGAAAGTGACTAGATACTGGCTATTGTCTCCTACTTATCTAAGCTGACGTCAGCTGACCGGTGGAAACAAGCACTGGTGAATAAAAATGAAAGTGACTAGATACTTGCTATTGTCTCCTACTTATCTGATCTGACGTCAGCTGACTGGTGGAAACAAGCACTGGTGAATAAAAATGAAAGTGACTAGATACTGGCTATTGTCTCCTACTTATCTGAGCTGACGTCAGCTGACTGGTGGAAACAAGCACTGGTGAATAAAAATGAAAGTGACTAGATACTGGCTCTTGTCTCCTACTTATCTAAGCTGACGTCAGTTGACCGGTGGAAACAAGCACTGGTGAATAAAAATGAAAGTGACTAGACACTTGCTATTGTCTCCTACTTACCTGAGCTGACGTCAGCTGGCCGGTTGATACAAGACAAACAATCACTATAATAAGAGCTGGCTCTAAACGCGCCATTCTGCTAGACCTATTGGACTGAGCTTGTGAACAAGTTGACAACTTATATTATAAACGCCAGCTTTATTGATTGTTAAAAGAGAACTTACATTACACACTCAATATTATTATTTAACTACTAAACATTAAAAAAACATTAATATCAGTTTTACGGACATTTTATTACTAGGTTTCTCAAAAACAATTTCACTATACAAAGCTATATGTTACGTTTTCAACAGTTGGCTACAAATAACTTGGTACAGAAATTAAGAGATTATGTTTTTCTATTTCCTTCAAAGTATATTTTTATTACTTAAGTAATTATGATAGCTTTATTTAACAACAAAATGCATTTGATACTAACATAGTTTGTGATAGTTTAATAATTAGGAAGCAGAAATAACATTTGAAAATAAATAATAATAACTATTTTAAAACCCGCTTCGATGACCTTATAGTCTAATGCGCTACTATCGCAGTATACTATACTGTTGATGATGGATAGATCAGGGTTTGAATCTTGGTTGGGTGTACTGAGGGTGATTTTCCCAAAATGGCCTTCCACTCTTCCTCCACACAAATGCCGGTACATTTCATATAAATATAACCTTCTGAATCCCTAAAACCATCAGCGTAGTTAATATATAAGCGTATAACCCGAACGGGTAATACAATTAAATGCGGTGCTAATGAAATACAATATTTTAAATGTGCATGAATACTATTCATCGTTGAATTATTCTAGGTTTGTGTTTAAAATGATACCAACCAAAAAACTCGAAAGTAAAGATTTCCAAGAACCCAAAAACTGCCAACGTGGGCGTTAAAAAATAAGATTATATTTTTATTGATACATAAAATCACAAATTAAAAAAGAATTTAGTACAAAATTAAACTATTAATAATTAAATTTATTTTAGAGATAGTGTAATATATTTTTTAAATTGTGGATATAATTTTTTTCATTTATTTAATTAGCTACTGTGATCATGAAGATAACGTCTTAAAT
The DNA here is from genome assembly GCA_902151455.1 of Timema bartmani. Lineage (NCBI taxonomy): Eukaryota > Metazoa > Arthropoda > Insecta > Phasmatodea > Timematidae > Timema > Timema bartmani. Next base: position 57,689 of record CABFWB010001437.1, read on the forward strand.
AACATTATTTATTTACAAAATATCCCAAAGCTTAAATTAAATTTGTCTAAATCGAGGGAGACTGTTTTGTTTTCTTAGTTCAAAAAAAAAGGCTACTTAAATAATATTAATTTAAATAAACATCTTAATTAATGTTTATAATACATAGTATAATTTCTTTTTATATTTGTTCATCTTTCTTTACAATTTTTTGCATATTGACTTAATTTATACTCTGGTACAGAGCTAAATTATATTTTCTTTCTCTGGGTGTAGTGAAAGGTGACGATTGTATTTTTGACTATTAGTATTGATTATTATTGATTATTATTAGTCAAAAATACAATCGTCATCTTAAAGCTTAAAACTTCATGTTAACACATTTATACGTAACACCTTAACGGACTTAACAACGGCATGAAGCTGATGATATTGTAAGTTTATTTAAAACCAATATAAGTTAGTTCATATCTGCTATTAGGATCAAAAAAATCATAAGTGCTAACTTTAGTTTTTGTGAAATTTAGTAGACACTAAATATATTTTAAATCTGTAACTAGCTAATCTACGAACATCAAATTTTGTAAAAATAGTTTCTGTTTTCAAAATAGAAGTGCTTTTTCACTCCCACACATTTTTATAGCTTTTATTCAAGAACCATAAGTGTGTAAATTAGTATATTTGATAGATCCTTTATTTTAATTACCGTGCCAAGATAAGTAATTCATAGCATTTATATTTATTTAAGACCCCGCCCTTATTTATCATAAGACAACCTCTTCAAGATCAGTAGTTCCGAAACTGTGGGAAGCATAAAGAATTTTGGTGGGTAGCAATATTTCTTTGAAATTTGAATATTTTGTAATTATTTGAAAATAGAAAATCATGTAAAAAACGGGAAAAAGAAAATATATCACCCCAACACTCCCTCGCGGCCATTATAGTTAAGTGGGTCACGAGAGTTTGTCGTTCTAAAAATTGGGTCATGGTCTAAAATGTTTGAAAAGCACTGGTCTGGACCTAAAGATATTTAATATTCATAATTATGTTGGCTTCTTGCACCTTGGCCCATGCTTTTTTACACTTTAACTTACTGCTTCCAAATGTGCTTTGGGGGTCTACTAGTTTTTCAATGTGCATAATTAAATTTATTTATTAATATTTGTCTACGGGGCTTGTTCAAATCTGTAAGTCATTTTGGCATCTGTATTTTCTTATGTTTACATCCGAAACTCAAGTTTAGCCTGTTGTTTGTTTATAAACATACTTTATATTTTCTTGTTTCTACAATTAACAAGCCCATGCTTGACAAGAATTACTTATGTAAAAACCAAAGGCTCATAACTATGCAATCATAAAAATTATATAATAAATCATACAACAGAAAAATAAATTACATCAAATGGTCAAGTGGAATTATGTACCATTATATATGCCTTCAGTATTCGCCCCTCCCTGAAATATTCTCTGGAACCGCCACTGACTATTTCACACATTAAAAGTGTTCTTAAAATTCCCATTTAAAAGGAAGTAGAGGAATAATAGCTTCACTGCACTATGTGCCACCTGCTAAATAAAACCACTGCAATGGGTTTTGCGTATAACCCGAACGGGTAGTAAGACGCAGTGCTAATAATAATAATAATAATAATAATGCAATGGGTTTTGTAATCTAATCAAACTTTGTGAGGAGAACATTCTTATGTTCCCGATTCTCTCTCTTTTTCTAGCACCGCGTCTTACTACCTGTTCAGGTTACGCATATGTACTAATTACGACCCGCTTCAGTGGCCGCGTGGTCTAACGCGCTACTCTCGCAGTAGACTAAACTGCCGATTACGGGTAGGTTAAGGTTCGAATCTCGGTCGGGTGTATTGAGGGTAGTTTTACACTCTTCCTCCACGTAAATGCGTAAATATAAACGTCCTAACCCCTAAAACCATTAGCGTAGTTAGTATAAAAACGTATAATCCGAACGGATAGTAAGATTAGGTGCTAAAATAAAATATACTAATTACGGTAATGTGTTAGGGATAAGGAAGGTTGAATAGGAAGTGTACTCATATCAAGATAGAGAGATAGGTGGCGTACTTCTGTAAGTGCGGCAATAAACGTTAGAGCTACAAATACCATAGAGTAAGAAAGTACCCGCATTTGCGAGGAGAGAGTGGGAAACCATTTATGAAAAACCACCCTCAGTACACCTGACAGGGATTGAACCATAATCTCTATATATAATCGGCAGTCTAGTCTATTGTGAGAGTAGCGCCTTAGACCATGCGGCCGCAGGAGTGGGTAATAAGTTGATCCAACCCCCACCAGTGGGCACACGGGTAAAGGCGTCAGTTCCATGTGGTCTGTTTAGCCGATGATGGGGGTTTGAAACCAAACTGGGTGTATTGAAGTATTTTATCCTGGGTGGTTTTCTAATCTCCCTCCCGTTAAATGCAGGTACATTTAATCTAGATTGTGCTTCACTTATACCCAAACTATTAGTGTAACTATGGGGGATGCACCGATATAGATGTAGTAAATTACCATGTGCATCGAATGAATATAAACTTGTTGGTGATAAGTATATTTGAATATAAATTATATACACATGTGTGCAACAAAAGTGTGAGTATAGATAAAAAGATTTGTTAAGTCATCAAAGCGGCGAACAAAAATGAAACTAGGCCTACATGTTCCAATAAGTAAATGAGATGATAAAGATAATAATAAATACACACAAGTACTTCAACATTTAACAAAATAATATTAAATAAAAAATTTATATTGCTTTAAAATACCATACTATATAAAAGAAAACATAAAAATCAAACGAGATCCACAATTAAATTTAAATGTAATGACTTGAATAATGGACGCATTTAGTGACGACTAAGACTTACTCGTAATTAATAATTATATATAAAGAACGGATTTTATTGTCCTATAAAGACCCCATTCCTGCCGTTGCTATTGGTAGAAAAGGGTAGTTGTGTGCTGCGCGAGTAAGTGTCTCACAGCGGTTTACGACAGGTGGTGTGCGGGGGGGACGGGAGATGAAGGTTTGAATTGATGGGTGGAATTGGGGAGGGCGGGGGGGCTGGGGAGACGTTTCGAGGCGTCGCTCGCTATTGAATTATTCAGCCTCGGCGTCACTCAAGCCTACAGCTGCGAATCATTGATTTACCCTTCCCTTTACCCATTCCCCCCAGAGCAGTGTAGCGTACCATACTGAACACACTTAATTCCCACCTCGTAAACATCGTCAACTTATCTCGGCCACAGACAAAGGGAGGTACAGACATTAACTACTCTTATCACACTAATACTACACTAACATCGTCAACTTATCTCGGCCACAGACAAAGGGAGGTACAGACAATAACTACTCTTATCACACTAATACTACACTAACATCGTCAAATCATCTCGGCCATAGACAAAGGGAGGTACGGACATTAACTACTCTTATCACACTAATACTACACTAACATCGTCAAATCATCTCGGCCACAGACAAAGGGAGGTACAGACATTAACTACTCTTATCACACTAATACTACACTAACATTGTCAACTCATTTTGGACACAGACAAAGGGATGTATGGACATTAACTACTTTTATCACACTAATAGAGTAAAGTATACTTTCTTATATCAAGAAAAAGTATTGTAATCGTGAAAAATTGTGATCTCTAGATTATGTGAATCTTTACATTTATGTACCCCCGAACGCTAAAAAGTGTAGGTCTATTTTACAATTCTGTCTGTCTTTCTATCCCTGGCTACAGATCTGAAACGGTTGAATGAATTTGGTTCCAAATTTATATGAAGATGTTATATGAATATATATCATGTTTTTTTTTAGTTTGACCTTTGCCCCTAAAGAGTAGCGTTTTTGAAATTAACATTTTTCGAAAATGGCTCTACTGATTTTGTTTGAAATGTATATCTGAGGATGGTTTAACATTAAAAATGAAACTGTACACTTGTTTTTTTGTAAAAAAAAATTCGTTTAAGGCTAGTTTACTGATGGCTGACTTATTAAAAATTTGAAATATTTTAAAAACGGCTCTAAGGATTTAATTAAAAATTGATATCCGGTAAGTTTTTAACAATATAACTAAAGTCAAATAATTGATTATGTTTAAAAACATATTTAAGATTAATTTATTAATAACTGACTTTTGAAAAATTGATTTTATCTTTAAATATCTTTAACGATTATGGGCATTATTTTAAATGATAATTAATATTATTTGTTTATTTAAAAAAAAATTAATGTAAGAATAGTGCAATTTTGATACATTTTTTGAAAATTTGAAATATTTCAAAAGTAACCCTTAAGATTAAGTTCAAATGGGTACCTTAAAATTAGTTTTCATGATACATCAGAATTTATTTGTATATTTTTAAAATATAAATAATTAATAGTAATTTACATATGGCTAGTTTTGAAAATTTGATATATTTTTTTAAAAATAGTGTGAACAATTTTGTTTGAATCTATATATTTTTAATTGTGATTAACATGATGACGTGATTGTTATCCTAAGAAAAACATTCTTAGGCTAGTTTACAAGAAATCCATTTTTGAAAATTTGGTTTTGAGCAATAATCTGATACCTTTATAAACACGAAATACCTGACTAACTAACTCCCTTACTGACTGACTCATCACCGTATCTACTGAACCCTTGGACATGCAAGCTTGAAATTCATTAGGAATGTTACTTTCAGGTCGTAGGTATCCATAAAGAGGTTTTTTTTTGCGAAATTCAACCCCTAAGAAAGTGAAACAAGAAGGGGGTTGTTTTTGAATACACTAAAGTCACGATTATCCTGCTTTCAATCATCCGGCCCTCCGTACTATCCGAACCGGTTCTCGGTGTTAACAAGAGCGTTTTAAAACAAACAAACCAGTACATATTGACAGTTAACTAATAAAAAAATCTATCGCAAACGCTTAAAACTGTTACATTGGAGACAGCAAAGCATAACTGCTATGGATGCGGTTGGCATATGGTACAGTACTATTGCAGTCGGTTGGTGTAGATTGCATCACTGTTTTGATTTGGCTGGAAACAGAAGCTGTGTCAAAGGAGATGTGAATAGCAGCACTGTTTTGATTTGACTGGAAACGGAAACTGTGTCAAGGTAGATGTAGATAGCAGCACTGTTTTGATTTGACTGGAAACAGAAGCTGTGTCAAGAGAGGTGTAAATAGCAGCACTGTTTTGATTTGACTGGAAACGGAAACTGTGTCAAGGTAGATGTGAATAGCAGCACTGTTTTGATTTGACTGGAAACGGAAGCTGTGTCAAGGTAGATGTAGATAGCAGCACTGTTTTGATTTGACTGGAAACAGAAGCTGTGTCAAAGGAGATGTAAATAGCAGCACTGTTTTGATTTGACTGGAAACGGAAGCTGTGTCAAGGGAGGTGTAGATAGCAGCATTGTTTAGATTTGACGGGAAACAGAAGCTGTGTTAAGGGAGTTGTAGATAGCAGCACTGTTTTATGTGACTGGAAACGGAAGCTGTTTCAAAGGAGGTGTAAATAGCAGCACTGTTTTGATTTGACTGGAACCGGAAGCTATGTCAAAGGAGGTGTAAACGAGGCGTAGCTACATGAGGCAAACCCATACTGAAAATTATTTACACTAGGATTCCGTATTATCCGTCTTTTACATTAACCGGCCCGGAATGACGCCACTTTAAGACGGATAATCGCGACTCCAATGTACTTCCAAAATTTCAAAAAATATCTAACCCGCCTGAAGCACGGCTAGTTTACTATACGAGAAAGTTTGTACAATTGTGTTGCAGGTCCACAGTTTATTTAATTTAATGAATGTTCAGCTTTATGTTAAAATATGATTTTTCCTTTACATAATTCATTGCTTTATATATATGTCTCTGAATATGTACAAATCACTTAATGCTATTTTACATGCTGTGTAGTACCGTATAGCTCAGAATCATTGATGAGGTATAGGTAATAAATAGATGCATCACAATGATGATTTGAAACTGGTTTATTCATGTAAGGAGAGGTTAGGAAACTAATTAGAGAAAAAACCGTAATACACCTCACCTGGATTTGAACCTCGTTCTTCCCTTCTTAAGAAATCCAATCTATTGAGAAAATTACGCCTTCAAACGTGCAACAACATTTTTTTTTATCGCCGCGTCTTACTACCTGTTCAAGTTATGAGCAAATATGATAATTACACTGATGGGAAAGGGATAAGAAAGAAAACATTTTAGAGGTAATATATCCTCATCAGCGTGGAAGGAGAGGGGGAAGACATTTAGGAAAAACCACCCTCAGTGGACACGGCCGGGATTTTAACCTTGCTTACCCCGTCATCAGCAGCCAGTCTAACAGGAGAGTGACGTCTTAGACCATTCGGCCATTAAAGCTGGTTCCAAATTAGTTTATTATTATTATTATTATTATTATCATCACAACGTCTTACTACCCGTTCGGGTTATACGCACTTACGCTAATGTGTAATGGTAGGGTGATCGTGAGATGAAATGGAGGACCTACAGTTTAACGAGGAATCCGAACCACGGTGGAGGTCTGGCATTCCACACATTCACAAGTTGTTATTAATACACGTCTTGTCAGAGGTGAAGGAAGGGTTTGGTGATCAGATAAACCTGTGCCGGGACCGAGAATTGAACCTCGGACCCCCAGAACATAAGACCGACACCTTACCCCTTGACCACCAGGTCACTACCCAAAGCTGTTACTTGATGAAGTTGAAACCAAAATTATTTCTGAATAATAACCAGGACATTATTTACTGTCAAATAAAATACATCCTTATTGAAAATAATAATAATAATTGAGCTAATTTTACACTAAGGTTTATGCTTTGTCCATATTTAATCACTCTATAACGTGCAAGCTGCATATCTAAGTACTATAGGTTCGATTCCTCGCAATAAAAAATGAAATAATTTTATAAAGATTTATATCAAACATCTTGAATGAATTGTTTGTTTGTCTTGAACCTGTAACTAATAGTGTTGATAACCAAAACAGTGTCGTGCTAACCAATAATTTGAATTTTAAAAATGGATCAGAGCCGATGGGATAGAGCAAGGGACATTTGGTTTAACGGGGGGATTTAGGGAAAACGATAAAAGAGGGTTTTTACAGTATCGATAGCAAAACTTTTTTTGGCCAAAAGAAATCAAATATTACTCCAGTGGACACCTAGAGTTCAATTTTCTTCAAATGATTACATCAAGATTAGATGATAAATTTTTTAAATAAAGAGAAAAAGTTATCATTAAATTCCATGACACCGTTGACAGATTTTCAAGAACTGTTGAGATCCCCATGTGAAAAAAAATTAAAATCTTTGTTTCTTGATTTCTTTCACTTCATTATATCACTATCTGAACTAGATCAAGTGACAGACTATTACCACTTAATAGCAGTATCTGAACTATCAAGTGAGAGACTATCACCACTTTATACCAGTATCTGAGCTAGATCCAGTGACGGGCTATCACCACTTCATACCAGTATCTGAACTAGATCCAGTGAAAGGTAATTCCTCTCAGGACTATCACAGCCATATTGCGGTGTGATATACACGGCTGTTGCAACAAGCTCTCTATCCCTGAGGGCGCTATGGTTCTTGTCTTGTGATAGATGGAGGCGCTAAATTGACGGGGATTAATGTGATTATCCCCATTCCACGCCGCGCCAAATTGATAATAACACAACACACATTCATTTGAATTGCAAACACGATGTTTACACGGGCCCGAGGGTGCGGTAGAACACTTGGTTCGCCATTTCATTTTGAAACGAACGAACATAAAAAAACGGGTACGATCAACGTTGCAACCTCCTGGTACATCGGAGCAGGGGGGGTCAAGCGAGGAGGGTGGAGGGGGAGTTATGCTTCTTTCCTGGCTTCAAATCTGCCCCCCTCATCCCCCCCAACATTCTGTTTGCTGGGCGCTGCCATTACATTCAGAAAGCCTGGATGTAACATTTTGAAGAAATAAGTGTCTGGTAATGTCGTCTTCCCTTATTATAATCCCCTGAATAAGTTTTTACGCGACGTTTGGATAAGCTTGCAATATTTATCTAAAAAAAAAATAAAAGGTACGGTGCACCACACATACCTTCTATGGTTTTTATCCTAAAATAAACATTTACTAAAAACTCGTAAGATTTGTGAAACGTAACACTAGGTTTATACTTTGTTGTAGAAAGACTATACCAAAGATCATAAATGAAATAATATACATCGTTACTTACTCTATGGCATTAGGAACTAGGAACACCGTTACAGACAAATTGAGAACAGAGAAACACCTTTGTCCACCAAAGAGCATAAGAATCTAATTCGTTTTCTAAGACCTGAATTAAAAAGTTTATATATTTGATTATAGTTCAGAAATTATTGGTTTTATAAAAATATATTTTAAATGAAAGATTTATATCTTTAATAGTAGTACAACTTTACAATGATAAGTTATTTTGTAGCTCATATAGTTGCGGAGAAATGGTAAAAATTGGAAAATTTCCCTCATGTAAAAGTACCCTCAAATTAATTTTTATAAGAAAATAAGAATTGACATCTTGTTTATAATGATGAAGAGGGTTTAGATATATAATATTTAATCAAAACCGTTTAAGTGAATTTCGAGAAAATCGAGTTTTCTCTTTTCGTTCTTCAGTAAACCACCATTAAATTTTGGGTTTTGATATCTAATTCTGAAAACCCCTCATGGGGAACTTATGATAACCCTAGATACCAAGTTTTAGCCCGGTCGGTAGAATAGTTTTGGCTCTAGCCCTAGGTACAGACAGATAGACAGACAGACAGACAGACAGTAAGTCTCAGGGGGTCATGAAACGTCAACATTTATCAAAATCGAGATTTTGATTTTTTTATGATCACAATACTTCTCTCTCCGAGGTATTGGGCGAAAGTAAAAACGTAATGGAGAGTGAAATGTACTGTGCAAGTAGAGTAAGCATGCTATTTTAACAAAAAAAGAGAAAAGTTACTAGATCTACTTTAACGTGTTCATACGTCAAGTCATGTCATTTGCAGCTGTCACTTTTAATATCAATAGGGGTGTGGGTAGCTTCAAGATTTTGAAGTCCAAATTTGAAGTAAAGGTTTTTCATTTCGACTTCATCACTCATATTAACCGTAGCATCTTCTAAACATTTCGAAGGAAGAAGAAAACTGCCATACATTATGAACATATTATTATACAGTCCTCACTAACTATGACGTTTTACCCGCTTTAGTGACCGCATGGTCTAAGGCGCTACTCTCGCAGTAGACGGGGAGATCGAGGCTCGATCTGGGTGGTGAGGATTGTTTTTCCAAAATGGTTTTTCACTCTCTCTTCACGCAAACGCGAGTACATTTCCTATAAATATATAACGTTCCTCACCCCTAAAACCATTAACGTAATTAATACATAAGCGTATAACCCTAACGGATAGTAATATGTGGTGCTAACAAAAATTAACGTATTTCAACAGAGAATCATTTTTATAACAGGTAGTCCCAGCACAGATTTATCTGATTGCCAAACCCTTCCTTCACCTCTGACAAGACGTGTATTAATCACAACTTGTGAATGTGAGGAATGCCAGGCCTCCACCGTGGTTCGGATTCCACATTAAACTGTAGATCCTACATTTTATCTCACAATCACCCTACCATTACACATTAGCGTAAGTGCGTATAAACCGAACGGGTAGTAAGACGTGGTGCTAATAATAATAATAATAATAATAATAATAATAATAATAATAATAATAATAATAATAATAATAATAATATAACAGGTACTAAACAATGTTTCAACACCGACCAGTGAATGAATGACATCAATAACGTAAGCATAGACAAACTCAGATATGTTGACATAAAATAATATGATAAGGTTTTTCTTCTAAAAGTCTTGCTCTTTACCTAAATACACTTAATGGATGGTTAACAAATTAAAAATAGGGCTATGTGACAGTAACAAAAGATTAATTAGTTTTGACCTCATCTTTGCTTCAAATTTTTCAATCTTCACTTCGACTTCAAGCGGTCTCGTGGCATAATGGTTATAGCCTTTGGCTGCTGATCTTAGAGGTCCAGGGTTAAGATGCCTGCTCTTATGTAGTGATATTATTTGTCACTTCTCACTTTTTATGTCCTATTTAGCTGTTGAAAATAGCAGACAAGTTTAATAAAATTAGGAAAAATTGACTAAGCTATTGAAAAAATAAAAAAAATTTTTTTACTAATTTTATTCACAAGCTCTAATGCATGGTCTGGCGTATAAAATATTTCGTTAAATATATCGATGTTTTTATAAATGTATCAATAATTTTTTTATATCGATATAATTATAGTGTTGCTATCCCTACCGATTGCATACAAGAAGTATAGTAGTAGTCAGAGCTGGGGGGATCCGTTCATTATTGCAAATAGTTCAAAGTTATTCAGTTCACAGAAATGAGCTGTTCTTTCAACTAATTTAATCGTCTACCTATCTACATTTTTTATAGCATCATGTCTTACTACCCATTCAGGCTATATGAATATATACTTATACGGTACATACGTATTTGGGTGGAAAATGGTTGAATTCAGCTTAAGTGTATCCACATTTACGTGGAGGTAGAGTGTAAAACCGTAAATAAAAACTACCCTCAGTAATTCCGACCAGGATTCAAACCCAAATCTTTCCACTATCGGCAGTATATTCTTTTGCTAGAGTGGCGTCTTAGACCCTTCGGCCACTAAAGTGGGCTACAGCTTTTCAGCTGGAAAATCACGGTTGTTTACTGTGACATCACTTCGTAGTAAACTTCGAGAAGGTGAACTAGTTCGACTAATTTAGTTCAATTTGAACAATTCTATCGTGAGCTACACCCGTCTAGAAGGATCTATAAGCCATTGGGAACATGATGTGCTTTATTTCAATCCACTTAGCGGTTAATATTTTGGAACAGTTGAGATGGAGAGACGTTGGTTCGAATAACGGAGTAATTGACTCGTTCTCTTCCATCTCACCTTAAATAAGTGTAAACTGCGGACATCCCGGATTAAAATTACGATGCTTAGCATTTATATATCATCATCATCATCATCACCAGGTGCCTCTTGGCAGGTCCAGTTATGATATTCCTCCATGTCTCTCTATCCTTGGCCAGTATCTTGGTATGTTTGTATCTGCCTCCAACATTGATTGAAGCCAACATCTAATATTTCCTTCCTCCTGTTCCTCTCTTCCCATTTATCATTCCTTTTATTTCAATATTCATCCAATGTCCTAGCAAATTCATCTTTCTTTCCTTTATTTTTTTTCTATCGTTTGTTCCTTTGCTCCCATTTTTCTCAGCACTTCCTCTTTACTAATTCTTTCCTCCCAGCTTACTCCTTACATTTATATTATATATAACTTTATTTATTGTTGGCCTCGGTGGTCTTGGGGTAAAGTGCTCGCCTCAGGACCCGATTTCGTCATTTCAAAGCCATCCAGGATAGAAAAATTTTTCTTGAGTGATAAAAATCCGTAGCACAACTTCCTTCGGAGAGGAAGTAAAGCCATCAGTCCCTTGTCGATTGTGGCATGTAAAAAAAAACCTGAACGGCATCTGAAAATATCTTTCTCAGCAAAATGTGTAGGTCCTTTCGCTATCGCTCATGGAAATTCTCGTGCACTGATATTATCAATCGGCTCAAAAAGTGCACGTTAAATACCTCAAATAAATAAGAAAACACAAAACATTATATGTGCACATAATTATTTATATGATTCCCTGATCTATTCCAGTTTTCAAATGTCGCATTTTAAAACCTATATTTAAATTATAATTTGAATTTAATTTTAAATTTGAATAAATGATTTAGTTTGTGCAAGGCTAGTTTTGTTTAAAATGCCATTTTAATTTGGCTAATGCTGTTAATTGTATTGGTGTTTGATAACATGTCTTACTAGTGGTTTTTTTTTAGGTTAATACATGTTCTGAAAGAATATGAGCAGGGTGAGGTAGATCTTGCTTAGCGTTTGGAAGCTTGTGAGTTAGTCTTCAGAGCTGATTGTATTAAATAATGGTTATTCTTCCTTCACAATTAGCTCACGGTGGTTTTTACCCACTCTGTCTAAAAAATTTCGTGGGTACGGACTCATCCAATCCTGATCGCGGACGAGGGGTGACACCCGCTTCGTCTGAAAAGGTCCTAACTGTTGCCAAATCTCCTCGCTTTTTGCTATGTAGGGAAGTTGTGTGCTGGGGTAGGAAGGAGCTACTGGCAGCATGGACGAACCAACGTTGCTAAACTTGTCTTATATTCAAGGGAAGCTTGACCACATGAAAGCAAGAGAATGACAACGCTGTTTCCCAGTAGAAACCATGCAGTTGCCTCAGATATGATACCCAGTGTAGTAGACTGTAGATCTGAACACAACTGCCGTGAATGGCGGAGGAGAGGAATCGAGTTATGGTGACAATGGGAGGGTATCGATCCGAAGACTCCCCTTGGGGAATTCTCCCCAGGAAACTACTTTACTTCACTAGCAGTCGTCGTCACCTTCTCCAATTTCCGTACAGGCACTCAGTCTGGGTGGGGTGGGAGGGAAAGAGGAAGGGAGGGGGGGTCCAAGTTTTAACGATCGAACAGATTTAGAGTGCGGCCGTTTCACTCCCGTACCACCGTCGCAAGACGAGAGAAACCCCAGGGATAACAATCAGAGAATTCACACATTTCATCGAAAATGTTTGGGTTTGAAACGGGAATCCTTTTTTTACCTCACCCTACTTCCATTTCTGCAAGGACGATGTGAATAGAAGACACGTTGAATGCTTCCAAAATAAATTGCTTGGGATTACACGTGTTTTTTTTAAATGCATCTTTTTTAGGATTTCTTTGTGCGAACGAAATGTTGAATGTAACACGATTTACTCTGCCAAAGTAAAGAACTTCAGATCCACTTGAGAAACCATCACTGCCAATATGACGTGTGCACAGACTCGTCGGAACATAACATGTTGCATATTTAACTACGAGTCAATAATTATGTATCACAATTAAACGCTTCTTAAGTTGGAGTTTAAGTATCCAAACTATGTTTTGAGCTTAAAATTAATAAAAATTAATAAACGGTCCAAGTTTGGTTCGAGCATAATTAACTACCTTAAGACATAATAATAATCTTAACCTAAATCCACTCAACCTTAACAAACCTTCCAGATCAATTTATTGGCGTAGAATTGCTTCGAACTAACGAATATGACATGAGCTTAGGGCATCCCAAACTCACGGTCCTATCCATTATTTTGTGCGATCCTTGGACCTTATTGTGAAATGTGAACCATCATGCAATGCGACCCTATCCTTCTTTTGATAAACGTTGAGGAAATACAGCACTTTGAACAATGATAGATAAGAATTGGGCATAATTTGAAGAATTCTGGCTTGTGATGGGGGTTAAATACATTTGTACTCTTTATTAGACATGGATGAATTCCAAAAAAATATTGAAATTGCATGCAAAAAATATATACAATGTTTGGCAGCACATGTCTATGTCAACACTTATTGTTTTTAACATGAAAGTGAACCCAACACCCGAGACTTTCGGACACACGTTTGTCAACAATCATGAAAATGACAGGTATAAGATTTAAAGCCCAACATTAACACCATTGTAGAAAATAAAAGGTTTCAAATCATTGGTAAGAATGTATAGAGCTATTCTTATTGCTTTATTTAAGGCAGTCCACCTCGGTGGTATTGGGGTAAAAAGTTTGCCTCAGGATTTGATGCTCGTGGGTTCAAACCCAATCGGGGTTATTGGATTTTTCTTGAGCGATAATAATCCGTAGCACAACTTCTCTCGGAGGTAAAGTAAAGCCGTCGGTCCCATGTCAATTGTGGCATGTAAAAGAATCCTAGGAAGGTGTGTGAAAATACCTTTCCAGCAAAATTGGTAGGCCCTTTCACTCTCGCTCATAAAAATACTCGTGTGCTTGTAGAGTTATAGGTTCATAAAGTGCACGTTAACTACCTCAAATAAATAAATTAAAAATATTTAGGGTGCTTACTCTTTTCTTTTTGTACGAATAAGATACAAAGTTGGAATATTTCTACTTAGGGCCGGTCTTATAACTACCGCATAAATATTGCTATCGGGAGGTTAAAGTTAGCTACCAGATAAAGGTTATCAGCCACTTTAATATTTTATGTGTATTATTAACTGAATTTATCTGCCGGATAGTTATCTGTAGGATAAATATATTTTTATGCATAAAACTCAAGGTTGATACTGTTTTTGCTGGTGCGCGCATGCGTACAACCTGTCTAGTGGCTACAACGCTCTACACTTTGTTAAAAAATGGCGGCTAAACGAGTACAAGTAAACCACCCCTATGACACTCTACTTAAAACCCATTGTAAAAGTTGATCAGACTTTGAAGCTTTTTAGTTGTACGATTTTCCACTACATGATAAAGCGTTGTGATCGTTGCGGATAGTTCTGACTTTTATAACACAGTTGTTTGGATTTAAAATATTTTATTTCTGCACAATGGCTTCATATTAAAAAAAAAGAGTAAGTTTCTAGATTATTTTAAAACTGACGCGTCAACGTTTATACGCCCTCAAATTTAGAGAGAAATGATTATGAGAAAAAAAATACAAGAAAGATTTCTGGTCAAAAGAATTTTAGAAAAAAAAAATCATGAAAGATTTTGTAAAAACCATTTTTGGCCAAAATATATTCTACGATAGTGGATTGTAGCAGATAGTGATGAAATAATTTTGCAAAAGGAAAGTGTGCGATTGCTTTTTATAATTTAAGATTAGTTTTTCTCTTAATTATTTCCACATTGGTTGATCAGTGTTTGCAATAAAAAAAGTTTTGCTTGATATCAGTTACTACCACTCCTATGTCATTGGATACTTGTATGTTTATTTATAATTATTATAACAGTGATTTTTCTACTGCCTTAACTTCAGATATTATTTATATACCAAAGTAAAAAAGTTTATTTTTTAATTGAGGATAGTGCTCTAGAACTGATACAATAAAACACTGTATTTTCTTAAAACAGCAAATAACTAAGAAATTTCTATTACCATTTATACTTGGAAGTAAACGGCAAATCAAATCATACCATTATCATATCTAGGCCTATTTAATATGATTTGATTTTGTAATATTCAGACATCTCACTAGAATCAAAATCCAGACGATGGACATTTATTTACACGTGAAATATTAGAAAGGTTAAGAAGGGGACGATGCTCAAAAACGTTACCCAAAAATATTTCACTTAGTTTTGTTAATTACTAAAAATTTGATAGTTTTTTGTCTCAATACACTAACAAAGATATGGAGAATCGATAGAAACTAAAAATTATATTATTTGCATTCGAAAGTATTTGACAACATCACATAAAAAAAGTAACACTATTTGTTTAATTTTTTTTAATGGCACTTGCCACAAAAGTAGTAAATTATTCATAAAAGACTGAAAATGCTCACATCCTGACATGTTAAACTCTCTTAATATGACTCTACTACAGCTTGGTAGTAACAATCGATATGTTGCTGCAAGTAATATTACTACAGTAATTTAATTAAATAATATTTAGGGATGATATGTACTATCAATAATTGTCTTGGCACTTAAGTCAAATATAGTATTTGAAAAAATCTACTTGAAGGCGGGAAACAAACCTGGGACCATTATAAAGACGGAAGTACCAAAGTACTATGTTTAAATCTCATTTTTTAAATAACAAAACGATATTGAAACTTTATAGACTGTATGCAAGAACAAAATGAGTAAAAGTGAAAGGTGAGTTGCATTGATTTGCCTCGGTATTGAGCCTTCTGCAAGAACGTACCCTCTAAGATAGCTAATTAACACAACCCACACTTTATAATGTGAATTAATATTTTTTAAATACACTCAAAAATCACACTTCTCATTCACTCTTCACGTTTGCTTATTTCATTCTTGCATTCTGCCTTATCCCTTTATTGAAGGAAATATTATAATTTTCGTATTCAGACAAATTACCCTAAATGCTACTCATCAGGATTAAACCCAAAATTCCCTCAGATGCTATGAGCTAGATGGTAATATTGATTGATGCCTTAGTCCCTTCATACATCAATATATTTTTTAAATAATAATTTATAGCCATGTTTATATGAACAAATTATACCAAACAAATAATTACCATGTGATTTATAATATTTCAAATTTAAATTATCTTAAATCGATGAGCAAATGATTAATTGTATTATCATTTGATGTGGGATATTCTTTTTATTCACTAGTTATCACATTCGGGATAAAATAATTACGGTCTAACAGTAAAATGTAAACTTGGAGGCTCAAACTTCTCTTCAAAATTTAAATTGCGCGCGCGCTATTCCGCAACGACACTAACGCCATTTGGCTTCAATGTCTGATCACTGAAACTCAAGAGTAGTCATACCCGTATAGCTTTGACTTTGAAGTAAACAGATGATGTCACGTGTGCGCAGAAGCTAAGATGTCGTGCAAGTACTAATTTCGTTGTCTGCTAGAATATGGTCAATAGTTGGGTACAACGTTTACAAAATTTCATTTATTGTACTCAAATTTTGATAATTTGTTCTTGTATGGATATAATTCTACAAATAGCTTGTCAGTTTATATAAAAGTGTGAATTAAATGTTCTAACTGTATACATAGTTAGAGCCTGGGCCTGTGCCTACTAAACACGAGGACCAAGATTTTAACCTAAAAACATATTTTTATAGGCGAAACCTCATGAAAAACAACGCGTCACTATGACAACAACCATTTTATCTTTCAGATAAAAGTTATCAGGTACTTAAACCTCCCGATAAAAATGTGATGGATAAATACATTTTATCTGGCAGTCATAAGACGCACTTCTAACTTATCGACCAGATAGAAATATTTATCTGCCAGATTAATATTTATCCAGGAGTCATAAGACCAGCCCTTAATATAGTGACAATACAGATAGTTTTGTAGAAATGTGGCCTCCTTAGTATTTTTAATGTTCAATATGGCGCTTCTGCTGAAAGAGTTTAATACGACTGCTCTACACAATCTACGGGTATGTTTTCAAATACATTAATTGACACTTGAAATTGTTTGCACCCCACGAGCTTTGTGTGTGAGTTTCCAGCCCCAAATTGGTCACAACCGGCTTTAATATAATATGTTGCTGGGTTGCAAGCTAGGACCTATGAATGAATAATTATATTATTTTTAATGCCACGTGGCTAAAGATTCTATATTAACAAACATTTAATGGGGAAACGATATAAATCACTTCAACTTTATAATAATAATAATAATAATAATAATAATAATAATAATAATAATAATAATAATAATAATAATAATAATGAAGTTGAATGGATCAAGGGTCCATATAATGACAAAAATAGCCCCATTTGAACAGTGACTATTTCACAGAAACATTTGAAGAATGGGTTTGAGGTCTTATAGCAATATAATTATTACCAAAATAGATGTACTATGTTTTGTTTTAATGTTTTAAAATGATTTAATATGGTATATTATGCACTTTCCTAGTTATAAGCAGGTTTCTCATTGACCAACTATTCAAAAGATGTGTCAATGAGTTTATTAGATTATGATTTTCTCATTAGCTTATTGTTTGAATATTTGAATAACCAGATATCCAATTTATTAATTCATGTTTTAAAATATTGTTAGATGTATATAACGAACGTTCTGAAGATGAGAATTGATTGATATTCAAGTCATTTGATCAAGTGAGTTGGAAAAATTGATCTAATTTTCTGTAAAGTGTGTAGCAAGGGAGTGAAAGGATAACTCCCCCAGTTTTGCCTGAATTTTTTTTTTTTAAATTTCCTAGAACCTGTTTTAAATTAAAAGTGGTCCAGAAATGAAGTTCTATATGAGTTCTACCCAAGCTACGACTGCCCTCAGTTACTCTAGTTTTTGAGGTCTAGGTTTAGCTAGACTTTTTCGACCAGTAAAATATAACTAATATAAATATAGCAATTACAACTTTAAATAAATCAACTATTTGCATTGTTTCAACAGCTTAGAATTTTTCGGAACTTATGAGTCTTCGCCAATAATATTAATAATGAAACTTACTCAGGGAAATAAAGAAAAGTGGTAAATCTTAACTTAATAATTTATCCCAATCAGGTGTGAAGATTACGTCAAGATATTCTGTATAACCGTTTACACGATATGTAGATAAACATTCTCACTACACATGATTGATATTTAACATCGCCTTTCATGTCAGGGCTCATTTATATTAATTAAACCCTGGGTATTATGGCTGATAATATAAACTATCGAAAATAACTTAATACTTCTGAGTCAGATCTACCCTTCATCTGTCACATATTTTGTAAGCACTATCTTACTACATATCCGATCAATCAACATTAATTACATTAATGGAGTAAGGATGAGGCAGAAAGATTAAGTAAAAATGTACCAACATTTACGTAGGGGAAGAGTGAAAAATCATCGAGGAAAAAATCCTCTCGGAAAACCCAGCCGGATTTTCCAGTAACCATCGAACCAGACTAGATGAGCTCACATTTAGTCTGCATACCCACCAATGTGAGTCTTATATAATCGATTTCTGAGTAACAAATTACTCTAGATGTGCATATGGATGTTAAATGAACAGAGTGCAGGAAATACGTCACCGCAAACGCGAGATGTTATTAAATTCCACCAGTAAGGATTGCCTAACGAACTTCACTAATTCATAACTCTTGATGTAAGTTTGTAAAGCTGTGTGTGAACACTGGCAAATGATGACTGTCCCATTGTATGAGAGAGTCGACAAGATCACCCACTCTCTCCAATGGTTCTACTGAGCATTCTCTCCAATGGTCCTACTGAGCACTCTCTCCAATGGTTCTACTGATCATTCTCTCCAATGGTCCTACTGAGCACTCTCTCCAATGGTCCTACTGAGCACTCTCTCCAATAGTCCTACTGAGCACTCTCTCCAATGTTCCTACTGAACACTCTCTCCAATGGTTCCTACTGAGCACTCTCTCCAATGGTCCTACTGAGCACTCTCTCCAATGGTCCTACTGAGCACTCTCTCCAATGGTCCTACTGAGCACTCTCTCCAATGGTTCTACTGAGCACTCTCTCCAATGGTCCTACCGAGCACTCTCTCCAATGGTCCTACTGAGCACTCTCTCCAATGGTCCTACCGAGCACTCTCTCCAATGGTCTCACTGAGCACTCTCTCCAATAGTCCTACCGAGCACTCTCTCCAATGGTCCTACTGAGCACTCTCTACCAATGGTCTCACTGAGCACTCTCTCCAATAGTCCTACCGAGCACTCTCTCCAATGGTACTTCTGAGCACTCTCTCCAATGGTCCTACTGATCATTCTCTCCAATGGTCTCACTGAGCACTCTCTCCAATAGTCCTACCGAGCACTCTCTCCAATGGTCCTACTGAGCACTCTCTCCAATGGTCCTACCGAGCACTCTCTCCAATGGTCCTACCAAACACTCTATGGCCCCACTCAGGACACAATCAAACAGCTTACAACCTTTGTAAAGTTCGTCAATCTATTACTCTTTGCACCAATACTACCTCTGATCAACGTGCATCAGGGCTGTGTGTTGTGTTCACAAATACTCTCCGGCGGATATAAAAACACTAGATGTACACTCCATTTATCCTGAATGGTACCAGTCTTGATTTGACTTGTTACACTATGACCCTGTATTATAAGCTGTGCCATAGTGGAACCATTCAAGGTAAGCTTGCTACCTTACAGGCTGAATGAACATTTATTTTGGTACATTGTTTTACTAACTGTTCGTACTGTACGACTGTGAAATAATATCTATGTGTTAGGGATGAGTAAGGTTTTAGAGGAAGCGTACCCGCATTTGGGTGGAGTGAGAGTGGAAAACCCTTAAATCAAAAACGCCCTCAGTACACCCGACCGGGATTATAATCCCAACTTCACCGTCATCGACAGTCTAGTCTATTGCGAGAGTAGTGCTTTAGACCAGGAGCCCTCTGTAACGGGTATTGGGGTTAAGGAAGGGTAGAATGAATAAAAATCAGGAAATTTTGTGCAGTTAAAATCTTAGAGGTCTTTCAAGATCCCATCTGAATCCAAGAAAAACCTTTGACGTTATATCAACAATTTCATTGCTAAGACAAGAGATGTTTGATATTCGTGTGGTTTTTAACACATTTATTTTCTGCTAAAACATATCTTTTATCAACAAGGTCCGCAAGTTGATGTAATTGAACTAATATTATCATTCACCTTCTCAAGCATAGAGTTACCAAACTGCTTGAACCACGATGGAGGCTTACCTTATTCTAAACATTGGAGGGGCTATTTGAACAACCCACCTGTCATCAGCATACATCTCTTCTATTCAAAAGTAAACATAAATAAACCAATACAGACTTGAAAAATTGAACAAGTGATCATTTCCAAACCATTGGCTAGGATACATTTTATTAAATATTTGTTTAGGTCTTGTTATAGTGGAAATGTGTTCATGACGGGTAGGGACAGAAGAAGGTTTGTTCTTGACGGGAGAGTAAATGAGATGCTCCAAAGAATGTTTGATTATCTTACAGGAATGTCACTTGCTTTCGACTAGGTTTACTGAAATTGTGCTTATTGTTTAATGCATGCACTCATTGTTGTATATACTAGAATTTTTAATATTATTTTAGCTCTTAAGTTAATGTTGGATATTAAACTTGAAATTAATTTAAGAAAGCATTCATTGTCTTATAGATGTAAATGAAATATTATCAAATATCCTATATTGTCAATCTTTGTTATAAATACCTAATTTTTGAAAATTATTATAGCTTTTTATATATTGTTAGATATCAAGCTTGAGGAATGTAATCCAGGAATGCATTCATAGTTTGATAAATATAAATTAAATATTATCAAATAATATATATCATCAATCATTGTCATAAATACTTATGAAATTTTGGAAATTATTTTAGCTCTTCCAATTATTTATTCTTGGCTACTAAATTTGTTATAGTTATAATAATAATAATAATAATAATAATAATAATAATAATAATAATAATAATAATAATACTAATAACAATAATAATGTATTTATTGTTGTATAAGAATAGCTGGAGTATTGTCAAATATCCCTTATCTTCAATCCTTGTGATAGATATGGAACATTAGAAAATTGGTATTTACCTGCATTTATGGTTGAATATACAGAGCTCGTGGCAATAATTTTAAGAACGCATTCCTTATAATGTAAACATATCTTGTGGCAGTTATTCTATGCCTGTATAAATCATTCTATAAATATAACGGGTGGCAGTTATCATAAACCTGCATTCATTATTGTATAAATATAGCTTGTGACGATCATCCTATCGTACTAATATATTATAATAAAATGAAATCTTGTCTGTATGTTTAGTTGTTTGTTGCTCAGTCACGGGGAAAACACTGTACCAATTGTGCTGAAATTTCGCATGGATATAACTTAGACGTCTATTTAATACACAGGCTATAGTTTTTATATTAAAACCCAGTGCCATTTATGTATTTTCAAGAAACCTAAGTGTGTGTTTCCCCTTTGGGATACTTTCTTTTACCATTATACACGATAAACATTGCTCTAGATTTTTTGGACTTCTGTTGAAGTAAACATTCGGCTACATTTAACCTAAGATTACTTTGCTCCAATCCACATAAATTTCAACATATGTTAAAAATTTCGTTTAATATGATACATCAACTTCGGTTTTAGTGAAGCTAAGAAGTAAGAACTAAAACTTCCAAGGAAAAATTTCATTTTAACATTGTAACTCTTTGAATGCAAAACTTTATTTGTGTTTGAGCTTAAGACTTGAAGAAACTGTCTTTCTACCAGAGTCATTGTTTTCGTAGCACAAGAGAAACTGAAATTATGGAATGGGAAGCGGATGAAAAGCTGAGTGCCATTGCCATTTTATGCCATTTTCAAATAAGTTAGGTTTAACGTGAAATGTCGCACTTGCGAGATTAAAGTAGATATAGTACTCCTCAAACAAAAAGTCATTTTTAATAGGGCCATAAAAACATTTTCAAATAATCAAGGATGTTTTTAAAAATAGTTTTGAAACTCAGATGATCTTTCATTCCCACGAGAAATACTGCAGTGATTAGATATTCCCCTTCATGTTGCTGACACCCTTAAAAAAAAACTTATTATTCCATTCTTTTGCAAGCTATTCGCATCACATAAATTTCGGAAAAACATAGATACCAGATTTAATATTTATAGTTTAATACCCAATTAAAAAGTACAAATTAAATTAAAATTTGAAACACACTTGGGGCTCTGTAAACAAACACATTTCTGACTGAGCTAAAGTGCAGGAAATCTTTTCAAATAAAGTAATATTATTATGAGGGGTAATAATTTAAAGAGTATTAAATAAATAGGACCAGGATGTTTAAAAATGATTTTATTTTGATGCTAAACTTTAATTCAATGCTGAACAGAGCACAAACGGCTGTAACTCAACTCGTACACTGTTATTGTTCTGTCGAAGAAAGTAAACACTTCAACTGGCATACCCTCCGACACATCAACTCTTCCACCCAAACTTGGATTGTTCAGTGCTACAACGTACTAAAGTCCAATTTTCGTAGGAAGAACAGTAGAATTCACCAACATTGAGCGGAAGTTACTAACATTTGACATTATAGAAATATGTTTTATTTGATTGATTTATTATATGTATTTCATCAAAAAAATTATAATAACACTTTTAATACTACCTTCTTATGGATTACTTAATAATTTGTCCTTATATTATTAATTATATGGACTTACAATGTAATACAAATGTAATATTTTCATTTACACCGTTGTGGCAACATGAGCAACAATAGTGCAAAGCGTTATAAATTAAACGTATTAAATTTCCACGTTTTGTCTTATTAAAACCGATCATTATAAACCATAAACAAACTATTTGTTTGTAAGCCTTATAAAAAAAAAGAAAAAACATTTGTTTCAAATAAAAGTTATTTATTTTTTATACTCTAGCGAATGAATACTATTATCGTTGGGTATTGGTGTGATCAAAATAAACACAGACTCTCTAACAAGTCGCCATATTGAATTCTTAACTAAGGCAACCTTTGAAAAAGCTCCACTTTGGTTCTTTAATTTAAATAAAGAAGATATATTTAAATCACAAAAAAGTTATAAAACGGTTATTTTTATAGCCAACATTTATTTTTAAAATATTTTAAAATATCAGCTTAATTTTACATAAGTTGAAAGAGTAAAATATACCACGTGCTAGCCAACGAGATTAAAAGCGTGTTTGTTTTCGTGTTTGCATAATTTGTGTTGTATTGATTATTAAAAATATCGAACGAAAATTAACTAGATGATATAATACTTTTTTTAATACCGGTAATTTATTTAGTAAAAGTTACTCTACTTTGGAACGTATGATCTGTGAGATAATTGTAAAGTTTATTTGGTAGTAGGTACTTTGTATAAATCTTTTTTTTAACTTCTTTATTCTTCTGTACGATTAATTACAAAGTGTTTGTGGCAGTGATATATATTTTATATATTTAATTTTCAATTTTATATTAATATATTTTCTAAATTTCATATTGCATGTGTTTCAAGAAAAGAAGTGGGCCTCTAACCTATTTAGACCCTAAGAGTGTTGTATTAACCTCTTGACTAGACCTAAGTTTGGAAAAATTCTGTTAATATAGTATTAATACAAAACATATATAATAAGATACATTGGTTTTTAATAGGAGAGATTTATTAGTTTAGATATTTTGAAACTAACATAACTTATTTTAGTGGTTTAAATTTGTATTAAAACCTTTTTAAATATAATAGCTTTAGTTAAGAATCTTTGTTACAGAGATTCTTGTGTTGAATAAAGGTTTAATTTTATTAATATCAATTCAGCCCCCCTTCCCCCCTCTGGAAATGAGTCTCCAAACCCAGCCAACAAGATGGAAGACTAGAAGAGCCTAGTGGTTTCAATTTATCTGCTCGATTACCACTCAAGTGCGACGTTCCTAAATTATCAGCTGAATTGCTTCAAATCGACGAGAGTAATGTGAGATGGTGAGTAGGTCTATTATGTATTTTTTAAAAAGTTTTTTACATAATTCTACCTTTGCAAGGCGTGTTTTGTCTATGGCTAGTAGTTCCCACCATTTATCGTTAAGAACAGGATGAAATGTGTTTCAACATAAGTTAGTCTGGTTTTCTTCCTATTTACATAGTTTGTCAAGTAGTTACAGAAATTATAAAGGAGTCCGGGAGTAGTGGGTAAACAAATACCTACTTCAGATAAACTGAGATTATAACTCAAACAGCTCTAGGCCTATTAATCACACAAAGCTGTTGGATTGTGTTTGTGATATTAAGACTATTTTCCGACAACATCTGTTTGTATACTAAACTCGAGACTTCAAAATAAATGTTAACGGGGATTGGTGCACCAAAATCTCTACATATAGGTCATATTTTTATATATAAAATAGTAAATAATAAAAAACCTAATACTGTAATCTCGGTCATAAGAATACGGAGAACCTAATGACACTAAAATCATAATTATTGAAGATAATTTATAGCTCACAATTGAATCAAAACTAGGCCTAGCTAAGTCCCATGTTGTTGATGCTTGAAATGTTAGGTTCTGCTAGTTTTAAATACTTTAAAATAATAAAAAAGATAACTATTACATATAATAATCACAATACTTACCAATAACTTAACCTACCTTTAATTAGTAGGCTAATAATCAATTAAACAATATAATGGTGCTAGGAAAAAATTATGTCATGGTATATTAGGCTAAAATTTATATGTTTGTAAATAGGCCTAAAAATTTTAGCCAGTTGTTTAAATGTTGAAAAATTAACAAAAGTTTTCAAATAATAAATTTTATTATAATTTTAATACTCATTTATTGATTCGCTTGGTTTTTTTTTACTGGTACGAGGGATTAGAAAATTAGGTAATATTATTTGTTATTTTCTATTAAAAAAAAGTAAAGTAGGCCTATCTTATATATGTATTGGTTTTGGCGTACCCTCCCACCTTATTACACTTTTATTCTAGAAATTATTTCAAAGGTTAATTTTATTTGTAAACATGTTTGATGAAGTAAGCTCTTGGCTGAATATTGATTTCAGTTGCTGTGAAAGAAACATTGATGAAGTTGAGACTCCTGTAAAGAAGAGAATCAGAAAACCAAATCCTGGCGTTTCAGCTAAAACAGTAGATGAGTTTACAAGAGATTCTACACATAAAGTTATCCATAGAATGTATCGTCAAGGTTGGTTCCAGTGATTATTTACAAAACTCTTACTTGGATCATGACCTCTCTCCCTTTTGCCTTTATTTACAAATATAAACTAATGTGGCCCTCAACAGCAATATATGCATAAATTGTACTATACAAACTATTGAACATGTTTACATTAGCTGCAATTTGTAAAATATATTTTATCGAAGCGCAAAATACCCAATTATGTGCCTTTTATTGATAATTCTCAGGAAACACGTGTCATTGGATACTGTCTCGTTGGCTATCAGAGACAGTGACATGAAATTAATGGGCTTCAAATTATTTGTGTATCTGGGTGGAAGTCTCGCTGAGCACATGTGTTGAAAGTGTTAAATATGTTTGCATAGGTCCAATTCTTGTATAAAATTGTCGCCCTTGGTTAACATTTGTACACCTTTACACCTTGCTTCACATGATTTGATGCTCTAATAGGGTGACATGCTAATGGGTAACCTTGATAAGTCACAGGATCCTTTCACAGATACTAATTTGCAATCACCCACAGTTACTCCCTTATTAACTGTTTGTTTTGTGTTATAAGTGAGGCCAGTATGTGTGAATACATATAAATGTTTTAACTGGAGCAAGCATGTGGACCACCGCGAGAAACTCATTAAAGAAAATTGAGACACCGAGATGAAGATGGATGTGAATGACAGACACCCGCCTTTAATAATCAACTTAGGTGACGATGATGATGAATATATGAGTCCAACTCTGGTGATGATGCGGAAGAAGTTCTTGCTACCTCTAGACAAGTCCAAGGGTGATAGTAACTATAACTCCTAAATTTGCTAACATGTTTTTATGGACATTAAATTATTCTAAAAATCATTACCTTAGCAAAACATTAAGTCAAGTTAAGCTCTTACACATCCAACATATTATACTGTATAGCCATTAATAATACACATATGCCATAGTGAATAGTCCAATCTGTGTTTTATTCTCTTCTGATAAAGAAGGGAACTGTTGTACCTCAAAAATTACAAAATTATGTGTTGTAATATGTTTTAATTGTGAACTTTGAGGCCTACAATTTTCTGGTAAGTGTGTGGGCCTTACCATTCTATCCTCCTTTTAATCTTTTATTTAGTGCACATATGAAAAAAAGTAAAAAATTGCATTTAAAAAAGTATTTTTAATAAAAAGAAATTAAAATTGTCATTTACTTTTATTATTATAGTTTTTTTTTGTTTTCAAATCTTTGCTTGTCAAAAGTGACAGCTGCTAAACATATGGTCTTTCAAATCATATGTTTTGGCGTAGGGATACATTTTGAAATCTATTAACTTTTCCAGATATTTTCTACTGTTCTTCCTACTAAGGGCTTGCCAATTTTGCTGGGATAGGTATTTTCACACACCTTATAGGGTTCTTTTACAACCCACAATCAACATGGTACCGACTGCTTTACTTCCCCTCCGAAGGAAGTTGTGCTACGGATTTATATTGCTCAAGAAAAATCAGTCGACCCCAGTTGGGTTTTAAACCACAAACATCGGTGTCCTAAGGCGAGCACTTTTCCCCAAAGCTACCGGGGATGAATACAAAGAGAGATTTTTATATTGGTCCGAACGGGTAGTAAGACGTGGTGCTAATAACATTTTTATATTGCATATATTTGCTTATTTTTAGGTAGTTTCATTTTATGACATTTAAAAAATTAGATTCAGGACAAATAATGCTAATTTGGAAGATATTATTTCTAAAAAGTAAATTTTTAGATAGTAGAAAAAATCATAGTAAAAAAATAATAATGACTAATGATTAGGAATCCCAGTTGGGTGTACTGTGGTGGGTACTTCCAAAATTGATTTCCACTCTCCCTCCACGAAAATGCAGGTAAACTTCATCTAAACTCCACCTTCCTTATACCTAAATTAGAGTAAATTAATTCATAATCGTATATCCCGAACGACTAGTTAAAATATATACAATAAATAAAATCAATATGGTACCTATCCAAAGTTTTTTTTTTTTTTGCAACTTTAGTCTATTTTGAAAAGCCATAGTTATATTTTCAAAGAATATTTTTAAGTTTAGATAGTTTTTTGAAATCTATAGATAATTTAGGCATATATAATGTTTTTTAAGCGCATAAACGTTTGAACCCTAGTCATAAACAATCACAAAATAAATTGAGAAAATATAAATAGCTTTTAATTAAATTTTTTTTAGCACAACTTTAATGAAACCTGAAGAAAATAAAGTTGCTGGAAGAGACTTGCCTCGTTCACAGAAACCCCCCTCTCCCCACCTCCCTCCTACGACCAGGCTCCGCGCACGCCACTGTTTTCCTCGTGCATATTCATGGCGTGACGCAGCCCCTATTCATTGTGACCAACATAATGGAAGCTGTCAGCCGCAGACAGGCAACACAACACGACAACCCAGCCAAGCGCTCCGCCACACACAATGCTCAACCAATAAGAACAGATGTACGCATCAGTTACTGCCATATTGGATTCATATCGCATACATATTCATGCGTGATAAGTTTATATCCCTCCGGATTATTGGCACGGGGAGAAAAAAACAAAACAAAAAGTTCACACATGCTATTCTTGGGACTTTCGCCTCTTACCACTTGGCTACAGTGAGAAAACGATAGGAAGGACACTTTTGAAAATTCAAATAGACAAAATATCAAAAATAGAACATCGATAATCGCTTACTTCATATGCGCCGACTGCGGGGGCGCTTTACAAGAATATTTTCAGGGGTGCTCAGCAACCCCAATATTTCAGCCTTTTTAAAACCTTAATATTACGGCTCTAGTTATATCTTGGATATAGGGTTGCACTTCGAACAGTGTTTTATAACGTAGCAAAGGGCTGGTGCTACGATCTGATATGTAAACAAGAGTGATTAAGTTGGTAGCACTCGCCAACCGACACCCTGGCATTTGTCAATATGTTTCCATTATAGTTTGGCTAGTGGCTGTAATCGTATTGTATGTATTATCTTTGTGTTGTGTATGTTTGTTTTCTTTTATTAAATTTATTTTTATTTTACACCTATGGATTACTTTATTTGAAGAAAGCTAACGGTTTTACTATTAATTGTTTATGACTAGTGAAGCTTGAAAGATGGATATTATTTTAAGTTACGAATATAGCTGCAACAAACATGTTCGTAAATTGAAAAAATTACACCTTGACACGTGAACTGAACCTAGGATCCTTGACTTTGGACTAATAGCAACTTAAAGCCGACCCCACTAGTCACTGCGGTGGCTGTGGTATCAATGATAGCTCACATTAGCCGATGATTCCCACACGTCGCTCATAGACTCTGCCTTACATTGTAGGGCTAAGCCAATACTCTCATGTTCATGTGTCATTTTCCAACTTTTCGAATAGCTTACTACATTATTAGAAAGGGTATGAGAAGCTCCGAAAACTTTGTTTTGAGCTCGAAAATATATCAGATTCGATATCTTTCCGAGAAAAAAAATCCGGCTTTGACAATTACGAGGGTTAGTAAAAAAAAATAGCCTATATAGGCCTACAGCTAAAATACTAATTTATGGTCGATTATTGCCACTCTGGGCTGTTCTGTGAATTACAAATTGATATTTATATTAACAATCTTAGTTAAGTTAGTTATTGAATTGAATGTTGTGATATTAGCTTGATTTATCAGCTGGGAAAGAAATATTACAAACACTTGCTTTGTTAAACATTTTCTGTATGATTTTAGTGTCTAAAGCTATATAAATAGGTACCATAAATATGTTTGTACCTATCTCCACCTTCAATTCTATCAGCTAGAGGCCACAATAGCTAGGAAGAGGGTGAATGGATTCTATAAGGAATTTACTAAACAAAAAAATAGGAACATTTGCAAGTTTAAGAAAAATTTGAATTATTTATTTAAGGTAAAACAACAGAGGTAAATAAAAAAATACATGGCCTCACAAGGCAAACTGAAGAGTGTTGATAAACATATAAACATGGCGAAGACTGCACTTGTGCAGTACATTTGAGGATATATTTCACAATCTCAAAGTAAATTATTTATTTATAAGAATTAGTCTGGAAGAGACCCAATAACAATCAAAAATCGTAAATATATAAATGAGCTTAAAGCCTCTTTTAAACGGTTAACAAAGTGACTGAATTACCAATGTGAATTCCGACCAAACAAATAGGTTAGACCATTAAACCTTTTAATCCTTACTATAGTAATAAAGATATTAAAAGGCCTCTTTTAAACGGTCAACAAAGCGCCTGAATCACCATTGTGAATTTCAAATAAACAAATTTAAATTTTAAGATTAAATTTAAATG
The DNA here is from genome assembly GCA_902151455.1 of Timema bartmani. Lineage (NCBI taxonomy): Eukaryota > Metazoa > Arthropoda > Insecta > Phasmatodea > Timematidae > Timema > Timema bartmani. The sequence continues at coordinate 87,383 of CABFWB010001437.1, forward strand.
TAAATATTAATTCTGATACAAATAAATTACACAAAGGTTTGACCTCCCGACATAACTCAAACTTCTGTGGGACTATTACTTCCACCACCTTTGAAGTAACCGAGAAGATTCCAACTTGTTAATATTTAACATTACAATGGAATACTGGTAATTTCTCACTAAACGAATTGGTAAAATGTTAAAGTTATAACTTATAAACAAATAAAAATGAATTACTTTTATAATTTCTTCAAAGAAAATACGTCTACAAAATATTACCTATAAAAGAAATATGACCAAATTTTAAAGTTCAAACAATTTTTGGTAGCCACAAGTGCAATAACAATTTAAATTTAACTAAATATTGCAAGCTAGAAAAATAATAAAAAAGTGTTTATCTATTAGCCTCTCTAAAAATTACAAAGAGACTAGCGCCCAAGCGGTAAAAGGAAACATTAAGTGTTCCATAAAACAAATTTACTTTCAAAAATAAATCATCTGGGGAGAAGTTACTGATGCCTACACTGAACGATTATAATCACATAATTAACTTAGTGTTCAAACACCCAAGCCCGTTAAAGGTCGTTTAAATTTTAAATAGATAATAAAATATATATAGTTTATATATTGCCATCCTGGAGCGATTATGTCCAAGTCCAGACCAGAACTTCTCGTGGAAGTGTCGTATTTAATAGTCCACCGTGTTAGCTGAGTACCAGCATTATATAGGTCTAGTTGATGGATAAAGGGGTGGGAGATCTTCATATTACAAATACAACGCCACGTTACGAACACGTGCTAACAGCACAACCGTCAACAATTAGTCCGTGCTCAAGTCACGTAGACCAGACACCTGGCGAGTAGGCAGTTTAATATTGTGAGTGGTTTATCTGTCATCTGACAGGGCCAATCAGCACAGTCCTGGATCACCCTATTGAAATATCTTGTTGATGCATCGTTCATAGTTTGTCAGTATCCACTTTATAATAGAATTCGGTGTGAACTAGTTGGGATATGGAACTCGTGCTAAGCCAGAAGATAAATGAGTGAGTAAAGCACATATTTTAGACATAGTAAGTTTTGTAATCTTTGATATTTCAGGATGTCTATGAGTATCGGCATTATTCGGAGTGGGTAGTAATAATATAAACTAGCTAGTTTTGCTAGTGTTACTATTACAGGATGTTTATATGTATTGGTTTATTTGGGGTGGGTAGTAATAATTTAGCGTTAGCTAGTATCACTAATGTTACATGTTTTACCAGCATAATTTTTTTTAAATATTCATGCTTTGATTCGGCTTCGATAATACAGGGTGTTTCGTTCGCTCTCGAGCCTTTAGTTTCCGTTATAACTTTCAAAATAATTGACGTAATTGGTGTATGAGAAGCACTCAGGGGCCAAGAGTGAGTAAAACACTCTGTAGTTTATGTATTCAATTCGGGCTGGCTTTTAATTTAATAACTGGGCACCTCTAATAATTATTAGTAATAGTGGTGTGCGAAGTCTACTTAAATATGAAATAAATATAACATAAATATATTTTTAGTGTTATTTTCCTTTTTATGCAGAAAAACTTGTTTTTATTTCGTTTTTAGCGGTTTTCTTGGAAAGGAAGTGAAAACGAGTTTAAATATAAAGGACATATTTAGCTAGATTTTTGGTCCTCTATCACTTTCCAAAGGGAAGCCATTTAATCCGGAAACACTCTCTATACATTTCAAACCAAATTGTTAGTATTTTTATAGTATATTTGTATTTATCATAAATCAATTTGTTTGAAACAAAATAGTTTGACCTATTTTTGAAAAATTTCAAAACTTCAAAAATCAGTCGTCATTAAGTTAACTACCCTTAAATCAATTGTCATTTAAATAAGAATATATAGTGCAATATACTATGTAAAACACTACCTACAAATACATAAACGAAATCGTTATTAAAGCCATTTCCAAAAAATTTTTAATTTTCCTAACTCAATCAACTGTAAACTATCTATTAATTAATTTATTCCCGGAAAATAATATTACTCGTACATTGCTATTTGTGATGTAAAACCCTCCCCAGATATATATTTTGGTCAAAATTGTTAAAGTGTTCTCCGAGAAATTTTGAATGAAAAATTGTATTAAACTATTCTTAAAACAATTCCCCGCCCCACCCTCACCCCTAAAAAAAAACAAATGTTTATCGTGTCAAATACTCAATACTTCAATAAAACATTTAGAGGCATTTTCTATTAATTTTGAATTTTCACTAATAAATCAGCAGCAATTTCACTACCACATTATTTTATTTATGATAAAGTTAAAAAAAAATTTTGTTAACATAAAAACAAAAATAAAGCATTCACTTTATAATTATTGATTACTATATTTACTGGACTTTTTTTTTTGTTTGAGCTGTGAAAGATTTGATTATACCTTTAATTTAATTTTCCTTTATGCTGGTCAACAGTCGAGACCTCTGACGGGCTAGCACTAACTGGCCGCGTGGTGTAGTGGTCAGAGCACCTGGCTACGAGCCTATGAGTTTCAGTTTCGAATCCCGGTGGTTACCTTGAGTATTTTTCCTGAAAGGGGAACTACCCCAACAGTCACCAAGGTTTGGTTAATTAAGCTTAAGTCATGTTTAATTGTTTCCATTAGTTCCACAACCTCATACTCACTATTACCATCACCTCATCTTATCGGGACACGAAAGGGATGTACGATTAGTACATTTGGGCGTCCCCTGGACAACGGTACACTAGTACTGGCTAATATTTACACTACTGGACTACGAACGATAAAGCCCAGACGCGCAATGGATATAATCACACGGCCTAAATTGTGAGACGTGCTTGTTTGATATTGTTGTACTCTGGATTCTGAATGATAAAACGAGTATTGCAAGGTGTTGTAAACAAATATAACTTATGGTGCGGCAGAAGGGAGCGCGAGTAATTTTACAGTTTTTATAGCATTATATTTTTTTGGCCAAAATTAATCAAGTATTTCCCCAGTAGCAACATAGAGTTAAGTTTTCTGCACATGTTAATATCAACAGATCTTGAATATATGTCAAGGGTGTCCTGGAATTTGGTCAAAATATTTTCTCTTTATTTAAAAAGTTTTGACAAAATTCCAGAACACCCTTGACAGATATTCAAGATCTGTTGATATTATAATGTGCAGAAAAGTAAACTCTACCTTGCTACTGGAGAAATTTGATGTATTTTTGCCAAAAAATTTATATTCTATAAAAATTGTAAAAATACTTGCGCTCCCTTCTGACGCACCTTAAGCGCTGACAACATTAACAGAATGTTAGCATTCCCTATGGTAATCCAGGCCATTAGCCAGGATAAACAGTAGTGTTTCCCCAGCTAACTGGGCTGACTAATCGCCATCGAGTCTAGAGGGGTCACTCTGCCCGTTTTGGTGGCTACGTGGGTTAGGACGCCAGCACATCTGTACTGGTATTAGAGGCTACCACTTGAGCCCAGGGTACCGGGGTTCGTAAACCGTGTAGGCTCAACTAGAGGTCAGTCAGGTTATAGGTTATTCCTTGCAATACTTCTATCTGGCACCAGCTTCTAAATACACTTTTCATATCTTTTATATTTTTAATATCACTTATCAACATCACATTAGTAATAGACTTAGTAGTACTAATAAAAACCATAAAACCCAAGCCGAACGTCAATTACGAACCCACACAATCATATATCCACTCACCCGTCTATCCTTAGCCACAACGCATCCTGACAGACATTAGGCCCACGCAGATAAAACAGAGGAGGGGAGAAAAGGGCATATATATGTTTACAGGCTAGCACTGATCAATACATAGGAACACATCTCTTTAATAATAATAATAATAATAATAATAATAATAATAATAATAATAATAATAATAATAATAATAATAATAAATGTCAAGGGTGTCCTGGAATTTGGTCAAAATATTTTCTCTTTATTTAAAAAGTTTTGACAAAATTCCAGAACACCCTTGACAGATATTCAAGATCTGTTGATATTATAATGTGCAGAAAAGTAAACTCTACCTTGCTACTGGAGAAATTTGATGTATTTTTGCCAAAAAATTTATATTCTATAAAAATTGTAAAAATACTTGCGCTCCCTTCTGACGCACCTTAAGCGCTGACAACATTAACAGAATGTTAGCATTCCCTATGGTAATCCAGGCCATTAGCCAGGATAAACAGTAGTGTTTCCCCAGCTAACTGGGCTGACTAATCGCCATCGAGTCTAGAGGGGTCACTCTGCCCGTTTTGGTGGCTACGTGGGTTAGGACGCCAGCACATCTGTACTGGTATTAGAGGCTACCACTTGAGCCCAGGGTACCGGGGTTCGTAAACCGTGTAGGCTCAACTAGAGGTCAGTCAGGTTATAGGTTATTCCTTGCAATACTTCTATCTGGCACCAGCTTCTAAATACACTTTTCATATCTTTTATATTTTTAATATCACTTATCAACATCACATTAGTAATAGACTTAGTAGTACTAATAAAAACCATAAAACCCAAGCCGAACGTCAATTACGAACCCACACAATCATATATCCACTCACCCGTCTATCCTTAGCCACAACGCATCCTGACAGACATTAGGCCCACGCAGATAAAACAGAGGAGGGGAGAAAAGGGCATATATATGTTTACAGGCTAGCACTGATCAATACATAGGAACACATCTCTTTAATAATAATAATAATAATAATAATAATAATAATAATAATAATAATAATAATAATAATAATAATAATAATAACATTATTTTAGTGTACAAGATATTTGAGGGGGTCGGGGCAAAATCATGATAGCCCTCATTGATTTAGATGGGATACTTTCACTATTTAAACGTCTATAAAATCCTGAAATCAAACTATAAAAAATAGGTAAAATATTCATGGATATTATCTATCCTCAAGGTCTTGACTGACTATAAAAACAACTTGTAATTCAAGTGGTATGCAACCAGAAATCACTGCTAACATATTTTGTCGTCAAATGAGGGTTATCATGTTTTTGCCCTAACCCCCTCATTTACTGAAGAAAATATAGTGAAAAAATAATAATAAAGAGAAAATCAAGAAGAGAAATGATTCAATAATAAGCCAGTAATAATTTAATAGAAAGTTCACAGTAAAAAAAAAGTACTCCTTGATAAGGGTGTTCCTTGAATAACTCTCTAAGTTTGGTTTACCTTTTATTGTAAAAATCAAATTCTTGAAATATATAACTTACACAATGGCCAAGAGGGTTGAGTTTGTAAGAGCTACTTATAGGAAATATTTCAAGATAAAGAGAGAGCACAAGAATTCCCACATGTTCAACAGCAGATTGACATGAAATCACGCTTTTAAAAATGATAAAACAATAAGGGCCTTCGTTATAAAGTATTCACGATAAGAGAGTTTGGAGCCCTAAAAGGTTTCAAATTCTACTATAGTCATTGTAAAAAGGTTAAAAAAGAGTTTATTATAAAAAGCAACGACCAATTTTCATGTAACACTTTCAAATCTAAGAGAGTTGATGGAATTCTATACCACACTATCCTAATCGAGCTTAAAGTTGACCATAGCTAAGTACAAACTTAAGATAGTCAACTTTAGAGAGTGAGAAGGTGATAAACTTAATCTGGCCAAGTAATCCGAAATTAAAATATGAATAACAATATCATAAAATACACATTAAGCATAAATTTTTAATTATTAAGGTCCTAAGATAGTATGAATGCTATTCATGACTGGCCTCATAGTATCGTGGTCAACTCACCTGTCTATCAACCTAGGGATCCCGGGTTCGATTCCCGGCTGGTATCAAAGTTTATTTTCCCTAAAGTTGAATTATCCGAATAGTCACCAGGATCTAATTAGTTAGGCTTAAATTAGGTTAAACGCTTCTATTGGTTAAATAACCTAATATTCACTATCACCATCCAGCCATCTCATCTGGACATGAAAGATAATGTACGACAAGAAAGCTACATTCGGGCGTCCCCTGGGCAGAGGTACAGGTTAAGACTCCAACCAACTAGCCTGCGAGTGACACGTATGAATAAATAAATAAATAAATAAATACATTTCATGCATATTATTACTAAGCTACGTATAATATCGTATTTGAATATTTCCTTGTCATTAGGAATAATTAGTTTGTTTCTATGGTGGTGTGGTGACTTTTCTAAATGCAAAATGAAGTCGAGGAAAAGTCGAAGCGAGGCTTGGAAAATTCGAAGAAAATTCAAAGATAAGGATTTTGTTGTCAAACTAAGTTTAATCTATATACATATAATAAAACTGTAAATTTGTCTGTACGTTCAATTTCGTGTGTTTGTTGGTTTCCAATAAACTCATAAAGTGCTCATCTGAACAAGACGGGACTTCTGTTTTACTTCTTGTTTTTTAAGAATAAAGGATAAGCTATATATTATATCATCACGTTATCTCATCAGCGCTCGAATCTGTGTCAAAAACACCGACTGTGAGTGTGGCTACATTTACGTTTTAAATTGATAACAATTCAAATATATTAAATATTGATGAATAAATCTTCTTTGTAAGTCTCCTTGACAATGAAGGGTTTGGAAATATCAACAAACCATGACTGTAGAATTATTTTTTTCTGTATTACTTGATCACCAAATCAACTGCAATTCAAAGAGTAATAATAACAGAACAATTTTCAATCTTAAATCCAAAGAGAAACTATATTTAAAAAAAAAGAACTAAAACGGTAACAGCAAGCAACGGTGCTTAGCCGACTAATTAATCTTAAGAAATATATTTTGTTTATAGTTTGTGCTATTTGGTTTTGTTTGTCCCTACCCATCTCGCCTACGTTTAAGTGGATACAAATTTTGATTTTAGTAAACTTCGGATATGTGAACCAAATATCTGGGCCATAGAGGTTCATTATAAGTGAGGTTGAATGTATATTGATATCTTGAGGCCTAAACCACGTGCCCCAAGGAAAATAGCAAAGTGGAACTTATCAAGTCAACCTAGTGAAACCTCAAAGTGTGCACCTAGGGTGTAATTAAAATTTAAATATGTCAATCCTAATGCCTTAGGCAACGTGTCAACTGGAAGCATCTTTAAGCTCATTTAGCTTAGCAATTTTAAACTTTAAATATGTAGTTAGAGAAATCTTTAAGGTGTGCTTCTTAGCCTCTTTTTTACATCCATTGTGAGCCTAGCACATTAGACGTTGTGACAGCAAGTGAGACTTGCTATCGGTGGGATTGAGGCCACCAAAAATTACGTCATGGGATTTGCGTCCACCACATACAAATTTGTAAAACTAAGCACTTTTCAATGTGGATTATAACTTCAAAGGTTATTTTGATCTGTATCCTGATTTTGGTTCACGACAATGCACTAACATCCAAAATGCCTCAATTGTATGCTTTATTCTCCATTAACCTAACATAACCTAGCTTAAAATACTAAACTAACCTAAGGCGATGGGGGCGAGTCTTCGTAAATCTTCGTACACACATAAAACACTGCTCTTGAAGTTTCATTATTTTCTAGGATTTGAATTTATCGAATGAGTTATTGTTTAGTGTGAGCTAAACCGCGGGAAAATGCTAGTTTTTAAATAAATTAATTGCATCTAGGTAAAGGTTCATAGAAAAGCAAACACCACTAAATTATTTTACGCTGATGTATCAGAATCTAAATATGCTTACGTTACAAATATGTAATTTAATCATTCAATTAGAGTTGTAAAATACTGTTTAGTAGCTGTTATAAAAATTATCATATTATGTTGAAATATGTGATATTTATTGAAAGATTTAAAATATATTCGTAGTGTATGGAAGTGTGTCTTAGCTGTCTTGGGTCAATGTGTTCACGAGTTCAAACCAGGCTGAGGTCAACGAATTTTTACTGAGTGACGAAAATTCGTAGCCCAACCTCTTTCGGAGGGGAAGTAAAGCCGTCGGTCCCATGCCAATTGTGGCATGTGAAAGATCCTTGGAAGGTATGTGAAAATACTCTTACATCAAAATAAGAGGCTATTTCTCGCTCCCTTTTAAAATATTCAATTCAAAAATCAACGAGAAACTACCGCGCTTTAAGGACTTCCCTAGTATATATGCTGCTTTCTCCCAGATGGTATGGGAAGCACTAACCAGCCAAAGGGCTGAGTGCATGCCCAGCTCCAGATGGTATGGGAAGCACTAACCAGACCAAAGGGCTGAGTGCATGCCCAGCTCCAGATGGTATGGGAAGCACAGTAAGACCAACCCTCGGATTGAGCACTCATTATTTATTAATGTATATACATTTTCTCCTTACTTGGAAATATTTAATATATGTGAAGGTTATTGTGGGCGTCGGAGCTAAAGCTAAGAAGATTTGACCTCAACTTCGACATTTTGAAGCTTCGCACACCCATATTTGATTCTTGTCAAAGTGATCGTTCGGGTCAGATTATATTTTGTGAGGAAAAGGGACAGGTCATTTTAAAATGCCATTCAATTTCTGTAGTTTCTACTGCCGTCAGTGTGTAGAGACTGCTTTCACACGGATACGCGGATGCAAACATAGTAATCATTCGCATTACTTCGCTGGATAGTGAAGAATATGCATTTAATTTTACAAATAATTAATCCTGTGAGAAGCTTTGAAATTTCGAATCCTAATCTGAATCTTGTTAGGATTACGTATTATATTTGAAATTTCGAATTTTAATATTTGAAAGAATTGTATTGAATTCGAAATTTCAAACACAAATAAACCCCAAATTCAGATTCGATGGAATTTAATTTAAAATTCGAATCGAAAAGCCAACCATTTAATTAATTTAACTTTTCAAATAAGTTCGCATGAATCTCTCGTTTGAGATGACCATATATATAAATTTGCGAATCTCGTAATATTTAAGATTTATTCATTATTTTGACACAGTTTATTGGCTTTATTATTTTTATTGAAATCAATTAAAAATATACATAGGTTAGCCTAATATTATATTTAGATGAAATAGCATTTAACCATGGATTCGAATTGAGTAAGTAAGCGAAGATTCGAAATCGATTCTAAATTGAAGATCTTGTATTCTCACACGCTTACTGATAGTAACTTTACAAGTCAGAGGGAATGTGCCTCACCTGAAACACCCTCCTGCCTCACCATTGGGGTGTGTCTCAAAGTTTGAGAAACTCTGGTCTGGCTGACCATATTTTGATTTTGGGTGTAGTCGGAGAAGATATCTACTCGTACTGTTAGCACAGTTTCATCTTGCTATAAGTTTTCTTTCTTAGCACCGCGTTTTACTATCCATTCGGGTTATACGCATATGTACTAATTACACTAATGTTTTTAGGGATAAAGAAGGTTATATTTATAGGAAGTGTATCTGCATTTGCGTGGATATAAAGTGGAATACCTTTTAGGAAACCCCCCTGAGTACACCTCACTGAGGTTCGAACCTCGATCTCTCTGTCCTCGGCAGTCTAGTCTAATACAAGAGTGGCGCCTTAGACCATGCGGCCACCGAGGTGGGTCTTGCCGTCCAATTGATAAATATATGTATGGATAAATTGGGGATGTGGGAGGGCAATATTAGGCATACTTTTCTGAATTGGACTAGAGCATAAAACACCGAAATGACTAATTCATTGTGTACAGATTTTTTGTTTAGTATCAAGTCGTAATCTTGGTCATAACACACTGGTTTAATAATCCCAAAACATTCAGCTTAGTAAAATGGCAACCCTTGATTGTGTACAAGATTCTAAACCAATCATAAAATTCTCTCATCTTTCTCTTTTCCGTATATTATGTTGTACGAACCAGAATAACAACCTAGATAATAAATAAGCCGATTCAATAAAAAAAATGGATTCCTAAGTAGGTAAACCTGAAAACTAAGAATTTCAATAAACTCATGCTTTGCCAATACAGTAGCATACAAACGACGTCAAAAACAAAACTTTCAACCAAAGTACATATTATTAGTGAACTAATTACATAGCCTCTATGGGATTATTTAGGCGAGTTTTCGTGACTGACTTGGTTAAGTCTTGGTATCGAGGAATTACGACAAAGGGGTTTTGACCAAGGTGGATTGCGAAAACAATTTTGAGATGATTTTCTTAAAAAAAATAGCGGTTGGGTAATTAGAATAGATCTAACAGCTGGCAGGTGAATCTATGTAATCCTACTACGTATACTGCAAATCTACGGAAAATTAGCTACTTAATTTTATTATCAGTTAGATTTATGTTTATTTTGACTAGTCCTAATATTTACACAACATATCAAGCTAAACATATCTTCCCAAAAATAACCTTAAGAAAACATTAGGTACGTATGTAAGAGTAAACATGTATAGATCATAATAATACTAACAATCTATTACTTTTATCCCTAACCAAACGGTTTCTAAGTACCTACTAACTGTCACATATTTCTAGCTAGTAATTGCTGTCCATTTTAATTTACAAAAACTTAAAATCTATTGACTACGAAGTTATTCTCGTTTAAATCTTACATAATAAGTGATGCTGTTTGAAATTGACTCACAAATTCTCAGCTCATTGGTCGTAACCATACGGTTTAGTCTGGTCAAGGAAAGCCTTACCAAACCGAGCTCTGGTATCGTCTCAGTCATAAATATGTCGTTAACATCGATACTAGGTCAACCGCGAAACACGCCTAATGTGACCATGCACAGGTACTTATAATGTGTATTTTCAGCCACACTTTAAAATTTATTATCATTTATTAAATTTAATATGAGCCTCATCAATGGAAGCATGGTCTAAGACTCTGACAGTAAAATGAACTGCTGATGACGGAGAAATTGGGGTTCGAATACCTATCGGGTATTTTGAGGATTTTTTTTTCTTAAATAGTTTACCGGTTTACTTCCATGAAAATGGGAGTACATTTCCTGTAAATGATATCTTCCTACTCTTGATCCCAACACCAATAGTGTAAATAGTGTATTAGCGTAAAGTGTTCTAAGACACGATGCAAAAAATAAAAAGGTTATATCATGTTTGTAAATTATGAATAACTTCAATTTTTCCTTAAAAGAAACATATTTTATCAACAATAACTCATGAGTCTTTTTTAAGAGTTAATAGCATAACTTTTCAAAGTTTTTTAAAAAATATTAATTAATACAAATAATACGGGCAGTGCTTGCGTTTAATTGTCGGTAACATGATCCCAAATACTTCTGAATAGTCGATTCTCCTTTTTTATTGGTTTTAAATATCCAATTTAAATACATTTTGAAAAGTGCAGTTTGACGCTGAAACCTCACCGGGGCTGGCACGTCTCGAACCAAGATGGCGGGCTGAATCTCCACGGGGAGGCGCTCTGTAATGAATATTATTCCTACCAGCGCACTGTTCTCGTGATGGATAGTGACAGACAAACCTCCCCTTCCCCCCATCAACCTCCCGGTGCCTGCAACCGTGGGGTGGCGTGATTAACACCCCCTGCCCTTCTCTTGTAATACTCGACACGTTGGAAACTACAATCATTCAAATTTGGAATGAAATAAGAGGAAACAGAAGTGCACCAGTAGTCATAATTTATTTGTTATAAAGCTACTTGGTGTAATCAGGTTAGCCTGAAATATTTCTGCTTAAAAAACTGCTTCAACAAAGTCTCTTGACTTAAGAGTATCTTCATTTAATGTTATTTGGCCAAAACCTTAATTTTACAAAATAAAAAGAAATTATTTGAACCATAGAAACTTGTTTTAAAGTTATTTTTATCCAAACGTAATTTAAGACCAAATAATTAGGTCTAAAGTTGAGCTTAAAGTAGTGTGGTCTAAAGTCATTTGGACTAAAGTTTCATTCACAGAGTAAGCCTAATTTAGCCTAAAATAATTTGAGAAATAAATATGTTCAAAGGATGTAGGCCTAATTTAGACTAAATTCCATTATAAGAAATTAATTTATGTCTGATTGAATTCAAAGAACGAAGTCAAGCCTACATTTTAATCTAAACAAAATACGGTCTAAAGTAAGTTATAATAACTCCGTTTGGCCTAAAGTGTCACATTTTAGGATATCCATAATTGTGAAAAATTTATAAACACATGAACGTTTCCTCTTCAACAATAAAATAATGATAGTTAGTATTTTTTAATAATAATATATTGGTATTGAACGCAACCCTTAAGCTTATAATTTGATCACAAAAGAGAATAAAATAATACCATTTGCTCAGTATATTTCTAATAATGTAATTAAACCTCCTTTTCTCGAGACCACTGGGTGTTAAATTAGGGAAACCAGCTTACCGCATTAACCGTGTCGAAGAAATATTGCTATGATCATGTAGGGAAATAATACACACTACATAAAATACAGCACTTTCTCAAACCTTGGGAAAAATGGTACTGTAAAAAGCAAAAATTAGAAGATAACACAAATAAACAATATAGAATGTTACTATTTAATAGTAATTAAAACCTTCTCTAACATCCCTACTAATATACCCTCCTAAATATAACAATAAAATTATACTGAGACAATAATAATAATAATAATAATAATAATAATACACTATAGAGTATACATTTTTAATCCACACAGAGGTAAAAAAATAAAAGATGTTTGAATTAAATAGTGCTATTCTCTTGAAAATAAGATTCATAACAAAACAAAAAATTATTTCTTTATCAAGAATACCTAATTATAAACAGTCATCTTTTACTGTTGCATATTTAAAGTTTTATATAATGGTTATATATATATATATGGTTATATATATGGTTATATATATGGTTATATATATGTATGGTTTTATATATATAATATAATGGTTATAGTACAATGAATTTAATAGAATGATATCTTGAACTGTCCTAAAATGGTTATTTTTCAAAATATAATAAAAAATGTTGATGGATGATTAAATATTATAGGATGAATGATTGCCAGTAAACAAAGACTAGTATCGTTAGTAAATAGAAAGATGCATCGTCAGTAAACAAAGAATAGTATCGCCAGTAAACAAAGACTAATATCGCTAGTAAACAAATTCTAATATCGTCAGTAAACAAAGAATAGTATCGACAGTAAACAAATACTAGTATCATCAGTAAACAAAGACTAGTATCGTCAGTAAATAGAGAGGAATATTGCCAGTAAACATATATTAGTATCGTCAGTAAACAGAGAGGAATATTTCCAGTAAACAAATAATATTATCGTAAGTAAATAAAGATTAGTATTGACAGTAAACAGAGACAAATATTGCCAGTAAACAAAGACTCGTATTGACAGTAAACAAAGAGTAGTATCGTAAGTACACAGATACGAATATTGCCAGTAAACAAATACTAGTATCCACAATAAACATCTATGAGTATTTTCATTAAACAGAGAAGAGTCTGAGACTATACCAAGAATTCATAATATTTGGGAGCCCTGTATTTTTACCACGTCAGAGGGCTTTTTCATCAAACTCATTCCTAACCTCAATTTCTGATCTGAATCCTGGCGGCTCGTGGCTGGATGCGCAAAGCCTCTCGCTTCTCTGCCTTACAATATCCGCGACCGTTATTCACATATTATTTTTTCCTTCTTTCATGCAAGATGAACTTGCACAAAAAATTTGGAGAGAAATCTACTTTTAAAAAAAGATTCTGTACGAGACATGAGTGAATGTATGTAAGCGGCTTCTGCGTCACGTTTGGAAATCCTTGTATTGGTTAACATTGATTGAAAGTGCACATCCCGTGTCAGGTCTGTTTACGAGAAGGGAGGTTCCTTTGAAAGGTTTCCAGAACTAGGACTCAAAGAATGGCATTAAGATTAAGTAACCCGCAATGGTGGGCACGCGAACAAAGGCATCATTCTCTTCTAGTCTGGTTTGATGGTGATGGGGAGGGAGGCCAGTGTTCGAATCCCGGTTGGATGTACAGAGATTTTTTACTAAATTGTTTTACAATCTCTGTCTATACGCAAATTCAGGAACATTTTCTCTAAATGCCACTTCCCTTAGCCCTACTATAGTAATATGCGGATAACCCGGACGGAAAGTAAAACGTGTTGAGAAAACAAAAGTATACTAATTTTACTTTCTCGTTAACTTATAGGAAATAGAAAAAGTATTGTGATCGTCAAAAAAATCTAACTCGAAATGTTGATGAATGTCGACCCCCCC
>CABFWB010001437.1:101577-133558 GCA_902151455.1 Timema bartmani
GAATAAGAGAAAGTGGTTATTGCAATGCTGTCTGCCTGTCTGCACCTCGGAGTAGAGCTGAAACTATTTTACAGATTGGACTAAAACTTGGTATGTGGGGGCTTTCATAGGGTTGCCCCGGGGGGTTTTTGGAATTGGATATCTAGCCCTAAAATTAAGGGTAGTTTCCTTAAGGTCAAAAAACGCAAAAATTCGTTTTTAACAAAAGAGACGCTAACGATTTTGATTAAATTTATATTCCAAGCATTGATAAATATTACAAACAAAATGGCTACTCTCAATATTTCGTCAAAATGATTTTAAGGGTTTTAAACTGATGCGTAAATTCTCATATTTTTTAAAATCAAATCTCCGTAATTCTTTAAGATATGAAATTACTTATCATTGCATACATGTATATTTAGCTATAATAAACATCTTTTACTTGAAATATATTTTTATAAAACAAACCGTTTTCAAGCTATACGCAAATATATATATTTTTTAATTTTCAAACACTTAAGGTAAAAAATTGTGATTGTCAAAAAATCTAGCCCAAGATGTTGATGGACGTAGAGGTTTCATGACCCCCTAACCCTAAAAAGTGGTTTTTGCTATGCCGTCTTTCTGTTTGTCCATGTTTAACCCTAAAATTAAGAGTAATTTACTTAAAGGTGAAACGAGTATAAATAGATTTTCTAAAAATCAGTTTTAACGATTTTGATTAAAATTCGTATATAGGCGTTGATTAAGATTATAAACAGAATGGCTATTCTCATTTTCAAATAAAAATGACTTTTAAGGTACTTTACAAGAGCGTAAATCTCCATATCTCCGCAAGTATTTGAAATACGAAATAACTTATCATTGATAAATTGTAGTACTATTTAAAATAAAAATCTTTTATTTGAAATTGTGATGTTATTTTTGTCAAAAGAATTACTTATAATATAAATGTTGTAGTCAGTTGACTCAATTCTTCAAATATATAATAACGTTGACAATATTAATGTTTATTTGTTTTAAATTTCATTCACAACTCCTAAAGTTTCGAATACTCATTATTTATTCATTTACAATTAAAATATATATATATATATATATATATTATACATATAATTTACTTACCTTTATTTCACTATATTAAATCATCTTTCTTTATTTTGATTCATAAACTGCCAACCCGCCATGTTTATTATTTTTGTTGGTAGGTGATTTTAGCGCTATCTGCTTTAGAGAGTGGTTTATTTCGGAACTATTATGATCTTAATTTATTTTATGTTATTGGACGCTTATAATATCTGGCTGTCACTTGAAGAAATAATTGCCCCTAGCGGAAGAGATTATTATTCTCGTTTGGTTTTTTTGGTGCCAAATTTAAATTAATTTTAAAGATGACCTGTATCCATATGTCAAAATTATAATGTTCAGTTATCTTTATAGTAATACTTTCAATATTTTAAATAGTTAAGATTGTTTGTTTTATTCTTTGTTATAAATCTCGGTGAATATATTTTCTCATAGGCCGGAGATTGTTTATTTAAAAACAAAAAGAACATGTTTGTGTTTTGTTTAAGTTTTTGTTGTGTTGACTCGAAAATTGTTTTGGAAAGCGTAAGGAAGGATCCGATCTGGGGATCCTTTAATTATATTTTGTTATGGTTAATTGTAATTTTAATTAGCCAAAACTTCACTAAAAGGAAAGATTAACCTTTGAGGAAGGTCAAGTGTAAGTTTACAAGGAAGATTTTGTTGAAATTTAAGGCCTGGAATTTAATTGTTGCCGGAGCCTTGGGTCAGCATTTGCAAGATCAAAATTTTTTGGTTGAGATCAAATTCATATAATATATGATTATATTATAATCATCCTGTTCATTGTTTAAATAATTGACTATAATACCTAAAATTATTAAAGAAGGATATTAAGTAACTTCAGTTTTTTTCAAACCATAAATACTACAGTTTGTCAACCTCAGAACAATATTTTGTTTATTAAAGAATCATAACATTATTGTTACATATTATAAAGGATAATTTTTTTTTCTTGTTAAAATCCTGTTATTTTATTTAAAGAAATATTCCTGTGTCAATAATTATATATATATTCTTTTATCCTCACAATTCAAGTGAGAGTTTAACATTTTTAAGTATTGCTCAACAATATTTCTATTAATTTTATAACATAGGAGGCATGCCTTAATATTATAATTATTAGCACCGCGTCTTACTACCTGTTCGTGTTATACGCACTTACGCTAATGTGCAATGGTAGGGTGATTGTGAGATGAAATGGAGGACCTACAGTTTAACGTGGGATCCAAACCACGGTGGAGGCCTGGCATTCCTCACATTCACAAGTTGTGATTAATACACATCTTGTCAGAGGTGAAGGAGCATGCCTTAATAGGTAGGGTTTATTTAAGGATATCATTTACAACAATAATTACAATCATTATTTAAATTTAATTGTTTTTTTATTACATCAATGTGCATTGTATTTTTCTTTTGAACTTGCATCCCATGTATATATATTCTCAGTAGATTGGATGTCCAGCGCAAGAATAATAATCTGCTTCAGGAAGTCTTCCGTTGTAAGTGTCCAACTTAAGTCAAAACTTTAGGTAAAGTCCAGGGGTCTTGAGAGAAAGGGTTTTTGACTTACCGCTGAGCAGTTTATGGGGATAAATTTGTTTAATGATAAAAATCTACCTACTTCACAAAATAAAAGTGGTTGGCAGTTGGCGCCCAACATTATATATATTA
Organism: Timema bartmani; assembly: GCA_902151455.1. NCBI lineage: Eukaryota > Metazoa > Arthropoda > Insecta > Phasmatodea > Timematidae > Timema > Timema bartmani. The sequence continues at coordinate 104,320 of CABFWB010001437.1, forward strand.
TAAATTAAATTAATTCGTATATTCATACAAAATAAACAATAATAAATAAATATATATTTTATTTTCACCACAAAATATATCTTTATAAAACCAATATTTTATGAGATAGTGGCAAACATATTAATACAATTTTGTGAGCTTTATTTGTACAGAAACACTACATAAGTTTAAAAGCAATTCTCTAATGCCATAGTGTATACGAGCGGTCTTATTTGTTGACTCGAATAAGTGATAAAGACCAGAAGAAAACATTAAAACCATTAAATAATAGTGCTATGAGGTTCGGGGAAACCCTTTTGCTGGTTATATGTGGACGGAACTTGGCTTGACCATAGACAGGGGAAAAGTACAACTTGACCGAGACAGCCTTACCTGGTCCATTATTGCGTCCTCGACGTTCTGGAATCTTCACAAGAAAATATGTTTTCCCTGATGATATTTACTACCTCAGCTTAACTTACGGAGATCACAAAACAAATAGACATTCCGGTACTGAATACACTTAGTCCTGAAAGAAGGTGGATTCTGATAATATATTACAACTATTTGGATAAAATAATGGAAAAATCACGTATATGATGGAACAATAAAGTTAGTTTATTTGTACACGTTATCATAATAGAACTGTACCCTACCTATCAAGCCGGCCAGTAATATACAAAACTAAATATACATTCTCCCTCTTCTCAGGGGTCCGTTAAAGTCTCATAATAATATTATTAATATTATTAATAATAATAATAATAATAATAATAATAATAATAAACAGTGTGGAATCAATAAAAAGTAGTTTAAAATTTGGATATCACAACAACCAAAAAAATTAATATAAATGTTTCCAGGTACAGTCCAATAAAATTATAATTATATATACATTTTGTCCTCATTTTTAGAACCAAATAAACTATTTGGGGATCTGCTCCACATGAGCTACAAATTACAAATGTATATGTCACTTCCCCTTTTTTATGTATGTGTATACTGTGTGTGTCTATGTGTGGGCCTGTAGATTGTCTTTGGCCGAAGATAAGGGGGGGATGATATGATTACTTGTATGGGTTCGTGATTGACGTTAGACTTGCTTAAAGGTTTATAAATACTAATATTCTAATACAAATGTGGTGTTGGAAGTGAAGTTAAAATGAAGAACTTAGTGAATATAGAGAAGCAAGTAACTGAACGAGGTGTTATTAGGTTTTGCCTATGGCCTTACTAACAGCTTAGCGGTCTCTGCACGGTCGTCAAACCTGATTACCTGGGCTCAAGTGGCAGCCCCAAATGGTACTTTGTGGACCCAACAACTTAGCCCACGTGGCCCCATGTCAAGCAGCGTGAACTCCCAGCTTACGATCTATCTCCCGTAGTCAGCCCCAAGGGCTTCAATCCCTTCTATTTAAACCGGGTGACCGGCCTGGTTTCTAGCCATGGATTGCTGACACCTCCTTTTAGAGTCAGTGCTTCTAATTTATTTGTTTATTGATTCATCATGACTATCCTCGCAACACTCGTTATGTCATCCGTCATCCGTCATCCGCTACTCACAACATCAAATGATTAACCAGACACACCTTCCAATTTAGGCCGTTGGTGACAATATATTATATAAAAGTTACAGATTAATTAAGGTAAGTATATTCCTCAGTAATGGAGGTGAGAAGCTGAACGTCGATACCTCCTTGGGGTGTTGCTTAAATGTTGATAACTTTTTGCTGCCATTACTGCGCAAAATTAGAACTTTTTTTTTTTGTAGACCAAAACAAAAATATGAGAGGAAAATTGCCACCAGGGAAATGAAATTGGTCCTGACTAGGAACGAACTCACCGTTTAAGTTTCTGCTATAGTCAAAAAAATCTCCAAGGGTATCCAAACACCTTGCTTGCACGCCCGTAGAATTAGGTTTTATTTTGGCAAATGTAAGAACAAAATTTCTAAGAAATCACTTTGCACAGCTTTACATTTGTCCGCACCTCATTTACTAAAAAAGATAACTTGAAATATATGAGAATCGTCTTGTATGAAGACGGACCCCAAATCAGGACTCCCCACACTTATATGTCTCCAAACAAGAGCNGTTTAAAATTAATAGAAATATTTCCCATTATTAATCACCAAAAAAGAAACCATAATTAACGTTTTAGACGGTACCCAGTGGGCCGTTAAAACTAAAAATAACTCCCTCCGATTATTTTATTTCTATATTTAGAAATTTCGCAATACATCGAAAAGACGGAGATGACCTATTTAACATCTCCCTCTTCCCGGCAGCGCGAACACGCATTCCGTAAACGGCTAAATGAAGCGTGTTCCACACGTGCTCAAAATGGCTTCTTTATAAACATCTGAAATAATTAGAAGAAAGTAAAACTCAGCGTGGGAAAAAAATAAACGAATTATGACTAACAGATAAGAATATTAAATAAATCAAAATAAAAAGTATATAATTTTAAATTTTGAATAGTTTTAAAATGTATTTGTAAGCCAGGAAACTACTTTAAACAATAATTACAAATTTCCCTATTAACTACCGGTTAAGCGCACTCTGTCTTCCAACCATGAGCATAAGCGGATATACATTAAAAATAATACAAAATAAAAGAAATAATTTAACTATACTAAATAAAGGATGGTTAGTATGATACAAATAAAGGGGATTATTAAATTTATTACAATAGAGTACGTAAGTCTCTCAAAAAGTTGATGTTCTTTTTCCTTTAATCTCTTAAGGGAAATTTTTCTACACCAATGATCTATCTCTATCATTTTAGACTAAATAGTCAATATTTACCTTTTTTTATTGTTCTAAATTTATAAAATTTGAGGAATTTAATTCCTTCAAAATAAAATTATAATATTTAAAACCGGGCGTCAACAAATGTTTTACCCAAGATTAGCGCAATTTGTGCTCGGGTTTGCTAGTGTATATTATTTCATTTCACACATATTACGAGTTTTGAGTAAATATATTCATTTTTAAACAATGGAGCGAGAAAGTCCGTGTGGAGTTCCGTACCATTTATTTATTAGCACCGCGTCTTATTGCCCGTTCAGATTCTACGCCTGATTATTTATTATTTGTATTATTATTTTGGCCGTTTAGAGGCACGTCAACACAAAGAGGTCATTAGTGCTTTAAAAATAATTTAAAATACAATAAAATGTTCTTATGGGAGAATAAGTACAACTAATACACCTGCTGGGAACAGAAGGTGAATACATTAAACAAAACAAAAAATACAAAGATTAAAAAGCATATTATAAAGGCAATACATGTTTTTAATAAATCTTAGCACTAGACAATTAACAAATGAGCTATTATATATAGCTTAAGCATGTACGCATCCAAGAATTCCAATTTCGAATCGAATCAGAATCTTTGATTACTAAGTTAGATCGAAATGAATCCGAATCGAATATTTAAAAATAGAAATGTTTTGAATCATATATGAATGTTTTATAATTAAAATGTTTCGAATTCAAATCGAATATATTAGGTTTTTAATTAAAAGTTTATCAAATACAAATTTAACTACCGGCAGAATTATATATATTCTTTAATTGATTCCAATTAAAAAATAAGGTTAGTAAGCAATTTTTAAATAATGAGGGGATTTGAAATATTAGGAGATTCGAAAGTTTATATGACCAAGTCAAATAATGCATCCATGCTAACTTTTTTAAACGTTAAATTTGTCAAATATTTACTTTTAGATTCGAATTTGGTATTAAATTCCATTGAGTTGAAATCCGGGATGTATTATGTGAAGAAATTTATTATCCTTTACGAATTTTTCAAATATCAAGATTCAGAATTTCGAATCGAATACGAATCCTAACAGGAGTCATATTGAGATTCGAAATTATGATACGTTGAACATGCTTAGTATTATATTATTTACAGATATTCTTGTTTGTTCAGTCTTAATGAAAGTAAAAGGCTATAGGATCATGTACTATGTATAGTGATCTCCGAGTAGCTCCTACAACACCGTCTCTCCTATGACATTTGACTATCATGTTTTTCTCTAATAGGTTTCCGAACTCCTAAAGTCTCCACCAAAGGCTGTTGGGCAACATGTTCAGCCGTGCCCTGGCTCTTTAATCAACGGTACTGACCTATTTCCGATATCGTTTATCTAATATTTTGACAGCAGTTTCCATAACGTTTTCTCCATATACAAATTTAAATCCCTTGCACATATTTTCATTCTGATAAATATATCGTTCGTTGTTCCCCACTTTGCCAAAATTGCACTGGACGAGTCCTGGATAGCTCTGGGGTTAGATCATTGGCATATTAAGTCAGAGGTCCCGGATTAAATTCCTGTGTCCATGTGTCATTTCTCAATCTAAACAATATGATATTTAGATGCGGCCATAGCCGTAATTATCAGATATAATAGCTTAGATATTCACTCCATCATGATATGCGCATTTATACAGTTGTCATAGTAAATTTGGTATCATTAAGCTTAATCGAGCCCAAGGTGGCTGCGTTATGTGATAGCTCGTGATTCTTAATTGAGTACTCATATGTAGCTAATGATTTCTGCATGTCCATCACAGACTTTTCCTTAAAATATCAGTGAAAAATGACCCTGGGCACGAGACAGTTCCAGGATAGCTCAGTGGTTAGAGCATTAGTGTACTGAGCCAAGGGTCCTGGTTTCAATTCCGATGCATCTATAACAGAAATTAATAAATATAACAGCTTAGCTATTTAATCCTAAATGAACTAGAATTTAAAATAATGTGATATTGTTTCCTAATATATAGATAAGCTATAGCGTTAAAATAATACTTATTTTCATTAGTCTAACTCATTCAGTTCAATTGTTTAATCTTTATATATATATATATAAATATATATATATATAAAGATATATATATATATATATATATATTTATATATATATATATATTTATATATATATATATAATTAATATAAATATATATATATATATATAAAATATAAATATATATATATATATAAAATATAATATATATATATATAAAATATAATATATATATGAAGATTAAACAATTAAACAATATTATATATATATAAAGATTAAACAATTGAACTGAATGAGTTAGACTAATGAAAATAAGTATTATTCTAACGCCATAGCTTTTGTCATCAACACATCCTTGATATAGTCAAAATACACAGCCATTTGTTTAACATTTATCTGATTACTTTTACCTTCTTGGTGGTAGAACCCGGGGATTGTAATCTATATATTGTTCCCTCTGTATCGGTGTGTACCAGTGAGGAGGAACCTAAGGACGTAGGGGAGAATTTCCCCCTGAAAATAATTTGACCTTCCCTGGAATAAGTTTGCCCCCTTAGTATACAATTCAAATTCTCTTATATTATCGAATATGAAGCTGAAATATGACCTTAAGTCAAACCCCAAATGGTTTCTATATGCATTCAATTTTCAAACATTTTCCGGTGAAGACAATTTTAAATATCTTCTAGACTCTAGAAACACCCAAATCTCTAATACTTTCCGGACTACTACAAATAGATTTTAAAAGCATCAATTTACAAATAAATTGGAGGGAGAATCTTTCCTAATAGCTTTTCAAAAAATTATAATTTCCGATAGTTGGTGGAAGGACCATTCCAAATTAATGACAGCGAAACAGTAGATTAGAGTGTAGGGTGGTAATTGCCCCTTCTGAAATAAACTATACCCTCTAGATATATTTCACTCCTGATATTTTTTAATATGAAGCAGAAAGACTTGCATCAAACTGCAAATAACATCTAAATGCATTCCATTTTTTAAAATGTATGGGTAGGGACCGTTCCAAATAGTTTCTAGAGATATCCAATTTTAAAAATTTACCCAGATAGCCACTCAAAATAGATTCCAGATGCATATAATTAAAAAAAATCCAGGTGAAGTTAACTCCAAATATCCTCTAAAATCATCCAATTTTCAAAAATATCTAGGTCAGTATAGTTTTAAATAGCATCTATAGACATACAGTTTTTAAAAAGTTGCTTGATCAAACCCCTTCAAATAGTTTATAAAGATATATAATTGTTGGAAAAATCTAGGTGAGAATCACTCTAAATAGTTTCGAAGGGCATTCAAATTTCAAACATTTCTAGGGGAGGACCACTTTAAATGGTAGCTTCTAGACTAGAGGAATCTAAATTTTTTAAATTCAAGGTTGGTACTACTCAAAATAGCTTGGAGGGGCATCCAATTTTCAAAAATTTGTTGAAAAAGACTCCGCACGCTTATAGAAGCATAATTTTTTTTTAATGGGAAGGCTATACCAAGTAGGTTATAAAAATTATATAATTTTCAAAGATTGAGGAGGATGACTTCTCCAAATAGCTTTTAGGTACATCCAAATTTCAAATGATTATCGGGGAGGATAGCGAAGTATGGGTGAGGGGGTTGAAGGCTAATCCCCCCCAAAATTATTTTATTTTGCTTGCCCTCCTCCCCACCCTACACAAATAAGGTTCCACAGTCACTGGTGTGCACGCGGGTTAGGGCGTCAGCCTCACCTAGTCTTTCCGATGAAAGAGATATCGGCGTTCAAATCTCGGATAAAGGTATTGAGGTCTTTCCCTAAATTGATTTTCACGCTTCCTCCAAGCAAATGTGGCTACATTTAAATTAGTTATAACTCCCACATCCCTACCCCAATGGTGTGGATAATCCGAACGGGTAGTAAGAAGCAAACAACACACATAAACGTATTTTAAACGCAAGTATGATTTTATTGAATACAAGAAATAATAATGCACCTAAATATAGCTTTAATCAGGGGAAACAAAATTAGGTAAAAATTACAACTTAAAATTGAGGACTGAGCTGCTGATGACGGGGAGATTGGTATTCCAATCCCAGTCAGGCCCGTTGAGGGTGGTTTTCCCTAAATGACTTCCCACTCAAATGGGAGTAAATTAACTCTAAAATGCTTCTTTCCTCTTTCCTATTCTATTAGTGTTAATATTATACAGGGTGGGCTGGAAACAATTATACGATCCATGCTGAGGAAAGCGATGGACAACGTGCTGAGGTTTGTGTGACGTCAGGTGAGCTCACATCAGTCACATTATCTTCAAAAGTGTGGTGTGTAGTCTGTTTTTATTTAGCTAGTGAATATTTACTTTTCAATTAAAGTGTTGGTTTTCAAGTTACTAATCATCTGTTTCGGCCCCACCCTGTATAAGCGTATAGCCTGAACAGGTAGCAAGACGCGACAATAATGATATTTTTTTTAATCATGAAAACTCTCAAGTTGGGTTACATAGCGCATACATAGCTTTGAAAATAAGCCTAATACAATATTGACGTGCACCAAACCAGATCAAATAGTTTTCTCTGGAGCAGATAAACGAAACTATTTCACAAGCTGACAGCATTTTTAATGTTTGCTGAAATAGATTTCATACGATGTTGGGATAGTAACTAGTAATCATGCTGTCAAAAATATTATGGTAGTATTGTGATTCAAACAAATTCTGGTACAATCATTATCTTAAACATTAGTCGAGGACTCATTTGTAGCAAGCCAAAACTCCAAAGTGAAATTACACTGTAAAAATGACCGCAATAATTAGTGGAACTATCTGATGACTGATTGCTTATTAATTAATATTTTACGTATCACACGAATATTTAAGTATTTGACTTTACCCATATACCGTAATAAACACAAAGGATATTATTTTTATGAGTTATATCTGACAAAACAGCAATGGGAGTTTTCATTGAGAGTTAGCTACAAAATTTTTGACCCAAATGTTTGTCTGTAAAAAATATCTTTACCGATGATACAAGTAAAATAAAAAAAAATTTATTCTTTAAATTGAAAAAAATTACACGTGTACACGGGGATCGAACCCATTGACTTAGTACGTCAATGTTCCAACCACTGAAATATCCAGGGCCATTCATCACTCATTTTAAGGCACGTCCATCACAGAGTCTGCCTTAAAATATGCGTGAAGAATGGCCCTGCATAGCTCAATGGTTGGAGCATTGACGTACTAAGTTAATAGTACAGGGTTCAATTCCCGTGTCCTGATGTCATCTATCATTTTAAAATAATATGATTTCCAGATGCTGCTAAATAACACAAAATAACTTTGCTATCAAATACATCAAAACCATTTCTGAAAATATTTTATAATCGTATCTAAACGCAATTTTATTTTGTCATGTATAAGATTTTTAAATTGAATTTGAATTAACTTTAGTTGCTAGATTATAAAATGGTGACAAATATACCGTGTATTTTAGAATAAACTGATGAGCAACAGTGTTTTTATAAAATAAAAGTTGAGTTTCCATTAAGACGTCATAATATGTTGAGTTTATAAATAATTTTGTTAGCAGACAACGATTAGGACGGCGTGTCGTTTTCTGAAATAACACTTTAAGCAAATAAAAGCTGATATTGAGTATAAAATACCTCCGCCCTTCCTTTGCCGTTATACAGTGACAAATTTTTGATCAGCGTTTTCAGAACTTTTTTTGATCGCAACCCTAAATGTAAAATGTTCCCGTCCTGGTGGACTAAACTTTCATTACATATAATTTCGACTGCCCATTATTTTAATTTTATTATTTATTAAACTAACTTAATTGAATTAATTAAACTAACAAAAACGTGATTATCTTAAATTACTTTTTAACCAGACAAAATGTTCTTAGTGAAAATGTGACTTTGTTAAAATGTTCGGAAAGTGACAAAAATAAATGGTACGGTGCACCGAACAGAAACATTACTTCAAAGATCATAAATTAAATAATATACTCCGTTACTTACTTACTCTATGGCATTAGGAACTAGGAACACTGTTACAGAAAAATTAAGAATCGAGAAACATGTTTGTCCACCAAAGAGCATAAGAATCAAATTCATTTTCAAAATCCTGAATTAAAAAGTAAATATATTTGCTTTTAACTCTGAAATTATTGGTTTTATAAAAATATATTTCAAATGAAAGATTTATATCTTTAATAGTACTACAACTTTGCTATGATAAGTTATTTTGTATCTCAAATAGTTGCGGAGAAATCATGAACATTGGAAAATTTCCCTCATGTAAAGTAGCCTCAAATTCATTTTCATGAGAAAATGAGAGTTGACATCTTGTTTATAATGAATGTCTAGATATAAAATTTAGTCAAAATCGTTAGAGCGAGTTTTGAGGAATTTTTTTTCCTCTTTTTGCCCTTCAGTAAACTACCCTTAAACGTAGGGCTAGATATCTAATTCCAAAAACCGCTCGGGGGGACCTTATGAAAACCCCAGATACCAAGTTTTAGCCCAATTGGTAAAGTAGTTTTGGTTCTAGTCTAAGGTACAGACAGGCAGACAGGCGGGATTACGAAAACAATATTTTTTGTTTCAGGGGTTCATGAAACGTCGAAATTTATCAAAATCTTGATTTCATTTTTTTTTTTGTCGATCACAATACGTTCTCTCTAAGATGTCGAGAGAAAGTAAAAATACTATTTCGGCTTTAATGCTGTTTTATGCTTGGGGAAGAGTTATTTTGAGTTTAAATTTTGTATCGATAAAGCTATCAAATACATTGAATGGATTTCAGTAATTTTTTTAATCTTACAAATAAAAAACTAAACAATAATTTCCAGTGAAAATGTGACTTCATTGTAAAATATGGTATGTGACAAAAACAATTTTTCAGTGCAACTTTGATGCTGATTAATTTTGAAGGTGATCTCTTTGAGTTTGTATTCTATGTTGCTGTACAGAATACAATGCAACTTATTCTGAGGATACAGACGATTCCTCACTCTTGTCTTGATCGTTACAAGACCTGAAAATCCTTGTTCGCAGAGGTAGGCTATGTTTTCAAAAGAGGGAAAAGAGTCTTTTCAACTTCACTAGTGAGAATGGGCTTGTCCTTGAGACATAATTTTTGACGATTTTTTTTTCGAGAACGTTCCCGTGACTCATTTGGGTCGATACCCTGAGTTTGGGAACCACCGGTCTAGAGTGTTATGGTAACAACAAAAAATCGTGTACCTTATTCTTATACCTTCTTTTATAAAAAGTGTTTATGAAGACAAAAAGCTTCTAAGCCTAATTATATAAATAAAACTCTCGTAGGTTGGCATATTAATATTTTGATTTCTGGGTTATTATATTGGGCAACAGCTAACGAAATTTTGAACATAATAAAATATCTCATTTGCATTTAGCGATGTTGATTATTAGTTCCTTCCACACATTATTGATCCATAACCATGATGCGGAAAAACAACTATAGCGCTAATGAAAGGTTAGATTTTGTTAGGTTGAGTAAGTATGTAATTCATAACATACAAAGGAATATCTTAAAACCAATTATATTTGTAAAATTCAATATGTGTTTAGGTGTCTTGTAATTTTTTTTATTTAGTCATGACTGTGTTTTAGTGTTTTATAGTTTACACATGCTATATCAAGGAACCCGGTTATTTGCTAAACAATGTTGAAGTATATGGCAGAACGCTTTAACGTTGAGAAGAAGAGTTTTTTCCTTCCTCAGGCTTTATATTGACATGTCAATTATTGTATGTGTTTGTTTATTGTGATTTATAATGCTTGGTGGTAGTGTTTTTATTTTTGTAATAATATATCTTTTCATAAGATAGCATTTGAATAATAGACTCGAAAAATAAACTAGCAATACAATAGTGTCGTGGCGGTAGTTCCCACTACAATCATGTTGTTTTAAAATTACACTTTATATTCTTTAAATATCACAGTTACTTTCTCTTTGTATTAAATGAAGTAACAGCAATCAGTGGACGTTTATCATTTTATTATATCAAAGCCAAACATATTACCTGTCTCAGTTAAAAAGTTTGAAGACATATAGGAATCTATTTTATTTGAAAAATAAAAGTTAATTTCAAGCTGCATTTATAATATTCAGTTCTGACAGAACTTAACATGTGTATCTCCGAAAAAATAAATAACTATTGATAGCAACTTTAATTAAATGCTTTATACGTAAGTATATTTGATATAGATGAATAAACGGCTATGGCAGCATGGCATTACATAAGTATATTTGATATAGATGAATAAACAGCTATGATACCATAACATTACATAAATACATTTGGTGTCAGTAAAAATATGTTTACGGAAGAGGGAATAAAAATAGCTTGTTTCACTGATTCAACATGTGTAATACTATCGTATTTCAAAAGATTATATGGTATCAATGATTATTCGTTTGTGATACTATTGCATTTCAAAAATTATATGGTATCGCTGGTTATACGTTTATGATACTGTAGTATTTCAAATATTATAGGGTATCACTGATTAAATGGCTGTGATATCAAATTATTATTATTATTATTATTATTGTTATTATTATTATTATTATTATTATTATTATGTATTTCTGATTTAACGTTTGTGATACTAAAATATTTCAAATGATTGTAAGGTATCACTGATTTAATATTCGTGATACTATAATATTTCAAAAGATTTTTAGGTCTCACTGATTAAATATTTGTGATACTATAATATTTCAAAAGATTTTGAGGTATCATTGATTAAATATTTGTGATACTATAATATTTCAAAAAATTGTTAGGCATCACCGATTAAATATTTGTGATCCTATAATATTTCATAAGATTGTGAAGTATCACTGATTAAATATTTGTGATAGGTACTATAATATTTAAAAATATTGTAAGATATATCTGCTTAAACGGTTGTTATACTAAACCATTTTGAAAGATTATAAAGTATCACTGATTTAACGTTAAAATAATTATAAATGGACACTGTTTTAAATGCTGTTTTCCCATGACACCGCGTTACTAAACCTGCAATATACAATCAAATTTTGTTCACCCTTGGAGTGAATCAAAGCACTTAATAAAATACCACTGACCTCTAAAAAGATAGCATAGAATTTAAACTAGTATATCTCCGTCACGATGGCAGCACTGATGTCACGGCTGACGAGCAGACCTGCGTGAATCTAGTGACCCTCCTGAGAGCGTGATCGGTCACGGTTGGGAAACTGTCCAGGAAATAAGACACGCATAAGGTATTGATATCTTGTCAGAATCTGACAGCTCTGTTGTCCTTGCAAAACTCGTGAATGTAATTCGGTTTTGAATGGACTTTCATGGAGCTTGTTACAGGCAGGATTACATAACTGTGTTCTTGAAATAACTCTTGAATGTAAGACTGTATTGAGTGGAATTTCCTGAGGCTTGGTACAGGCAAGCTTACACTAACGGTTACACTTCTAACTTTGAGCCATGGTTACCTGCCTTTGAGCCAGTGAAACATGGTTGGATTACAAACGAGTTATCTGAGGGTTTTTTTTACATTGGTTACCCTAAGAATTCTAAAGACAATTTCTTGTGCATCTCTAAGATATTCGTCATTCTAATCCTGTATTCAATAGCTAACTTGACATCTGAGCATTTTAGTGGCAATAATTTGCAAAAATCATTCTTAAAATCCTGTTACTAGAGATAAGATATTTCAAGTATCCAATAGTCCCTTCTAATACTAATCTCCTAGTTTAAAAGTTTAATTTCCTAATAGCTAAAATTAGCACCATTCTACCTGTTCAACCTTCTCTATTATGTTACATATATTAAGACGATGGTAGTCCATGCCAGCAATATTTTCCACTAGCCAATAGATTAAACAACACAGGAGCTTTCCAATTAACGGGTTATTTAAAATCATTTCACGACAGTGGATGAAGCCGTCTGCTATTATCATGCTTTACATGGGGTTTGATTGCGTCTGTTGATTTAGGTGCATGCACATTGATTGAGTCTGCTGGTTTTGAAATTTGATTGGGTTTCCCAAATTGATGTTGTCGTCGAGAAAATGGAAAGCTCATTCTATTTAAAGTCGCGACAAGCGTATAATGCCTATGAGTCTTGTTTTTCTCTGGTTTGCCAGTAATGGGGATTGAATTTAGACCGGATGCAGAAAGGTTTTTTTTCCTAAATGCTTCATCACGTTTTCTCCAATCAAATACGGAAACATTTCCTCTTAATCTCTTCTTTCCACATCTTGGATCCAATGTTGAACATTAGTGGCCAACCCAGACCGATAGTAAGACGCATACAAATATCAATTAATGTTTTCACATACTTTTTACTATTTGCTTGGTAATTATTAGATAGATTTCACTAATTCCATAATTTATTTATAGTTTTAATCAAAGTCAATACTCTCTACCATGGTAAAATTGAACAAATTTTATATTCCCACTTCGGTGGCTGCACGAATTGAACAAAGTTCATATCCCCACTTCAGTGGCTGCATGGTATAAGGCTTCACTCTTGGGATGGACTAGACTTCTGATGACGGGGAGATCGGATTCTGATCCCGGTTGGGTGTAATGAGGGTGGATTTTCCTAAATGGTGCGCAAATAATAGGAACAGAATATCCCAACGTTCAGATAGTGACAGATCATAAAGAACTTCTTAGGATATGGGAAATATATTTAGAAAAATTGTAAAACAAGGAAAATCGGCCAAGGAACCTGGAGATGGTAGGGGAAGACAAGGTTGATTAAGAAGGAAAAGGACCCAGCATTTTAAAGATGGAAGTGTAGAAAGCCATAAAGGACATGAGAAGAAGGAAAGCTTCTGGAGATGACAAACTAGCTGAACTCTTGAAGGATCTGGGAAACAACGGATTAATGGCTTTAACAAAACTTATAAATAAGTTCTATGAAAAAGTAAAACGGCCCAAATACTTTCTAGACGTAGCCATGGTGAGCCTAAAGATAAAGAAATACGACGGTAAACGCAGTGACCACATGACCATCAGCCTTATTTCTCATGTGGGGAAGATCGTGGAAACAATACACAACAGTTTACTGGAACATAAATTATAAAGAATGATGGAAGAACAATTTTGATTCATAAAAGGAAAAGAAACCAGAGATGCCATTGATATGCTGAGAATAATTTCAAAGAGAGTGCTGGAAGTCAAAGAAGTCTACGTTTGTTTAATCGACTGGCAAAAGGCGTTCAATAGGGGGGAGTGTAAGAAACTGATGGAAATACACAAGAAGATCGGCATAAACTGAATGATAGAGGGCTGATTGCAAACTTGTACCTTAGACAAGTGGAGGTGAGGCTGAATGATGGAGAGACAAACATCGTAAAGATAGGAAGAGTAGTGAGACAGAGATAATGTGTGTCACCCAATCTTTTAAGGCCCGTTGACACGATGTTAGTTGGCTAATGCAAGTCCACTAATTTGGCTGCGCGCCCACAACTTGCAGCGTGTAAACAGACAAGCAAGCTACTAACATGCAAGTCCACTTGCAACTGAAAAAGTTGGTCACCTTCCAACTTTACTAATGCAAGTAGAAATTCAAAATTGCGGCAACTAAAAGATTGCTGTGCGGGAAACACTTATTTGTGGAATGTTATGAAAATAATGAGTTTTTGTGGAATTTTAAGCACCGGATTTATAAAGATAAGAATGCGAGGGATATTGCATTAGAGGATTTTGTAAAGTGATATCAGGCGTGCATATTCTCAAGAAGTGTCCAAAATAAAATGTTATGTAAATATTGCAAGTGTGCCTTGTGGGAGATATTATTTAATATCAGTTAACAAATGTTATAAATAATTTCATCAAACCATTATTTCCTACCAATCAACGTGGCATGTGTAATTTTTTTTACATACAATCACAAAATATAATAAAACATTATAATACCGTGATTAGTTCCGGCAACATAATATTCGTGTTATCGGTAAGTAAGGTATGATTGGCCCACGAATTTCACGTGAAATCACCGGAACGCTTTCCAATCTCCGTATTTCACTTTAACCAATCTTTGTAAGTTTTAATTAATAATGTTCAGCCCATACACTTCAAACACTTTGGCATCTTGAGTAGATACACAACATTATATTATTGTTTCATAGCAAACCAGATAGTTTATATTCAAACCAATCTACAAATTAGTTTATTACTATTTTTAAGGAATATTTTAGGCCTAGCTAGCATTTAACAAGATATTTTGCTATTAGTATACCAACATTTAAAACAGGGTTGAAAAAACCTAGGTTAGGCCTATTTATAAAAAATATTCAACCGAGTTTGCTTTTATTGGGATTTATTGACTTTATTTGAGTTTAATTTTATTGATCATGTAAGCTAAGTGAGTTATAACAAATCAAGCAAAATAATAAAATAATTATTTGGGATCAACTGAAACATATTTTAATGAATTAAAAAATATTAGACATACTAATGACAAACGTTTTTATGTTATCTATATAAAACATTTTTTAAATAGGTCATATAGTTATGATACATTGCGTTTACTGAAAAATTGTAACTTATTTGGCCGCCCATTCTTATCCTAAATTCACCCTTCCTAGCTCCTAGCACATAAGCGTGATTATTAGTATATGCGTATTAATAACCCGGACGAGAAATCAGACGCAGTGATGGAAAAAAAAGGCTCTAATAGAGAGATCAGTTAGCACCACTTCATTTTCAGCCATGTTTTTAGAAGCGATACTAATACAAGTGAAAAATGCGTGTCAACACAACTAGTATGTTAGTAAGCTAATACTAGTAAACTTGCATTAGTCCACTAACACCGTGTCAACGGGCCTTTAAACTAGTATGGAGAGTGGCTGGTCAGGTAATCCCTGGAAGGGCGTGGTAGTTTCAGGAAAGGAGGAAACGTCATCAACACAGTAAAATATACAGATTGGCATTGCTGGCCAAAAATGAAGAAGAGTTGCAGGAAATGATGGACCAGCTGGCGGAGTCAAGAAGAAGGTATGGCTGGCATAGAAATCAACATTGAAAAGTCAAAGGTGATGGGGATTTCTAAATATGAAGAGCCACTGAAAATCAAAATTGGAAACCAGAAGTTGGAAATCAATGAGCTGTTCAAGTATCTGGGAAGTCTGCTGACAAAGGATGCCTACTCTACCAAGGAAATTAGGTCAAGGATCGACATGGCTAAGGAAGCTTTCAACGAGAAGAGTTTACTGCTGATCATCAAGTTAAGTTTGGAAGTGAGGAAGAAATTGAGGAAATATTTCATTTGGAGCATCACGCTGTATGGTGCAGAAAATTTGACTCCTAGGAAGATGGAAAACTAATACTTTGAGAGTTTTTAACTGTGGTGCTGGAGACTTGAAACGAGCAGGGACACAAACAGTGTGACAAATGAAGAAGTCCTTAGAAAAGTGGATGAGAAGAGAACCATTTTGGATGTGATTCTTTGGTACAATGCAAGCCAGATCAGTTACATTCTTAGGAGGAAATATATTCTGCACGACATCATAGAAAGCAAGGTTGAGGGAAAGAGGATATTAGGAACGAGTGCTCAAATATTGATTGATTTGAAAGAAAGAAGATAACTCTGAGAGCTCAAGGAGGAGGTAGAGGACAGGGTGTATTGGTGGTCTAAGTTCACTGAAATTAACCGGTCAAAAGACAGAACACATAATAATAATAATAATATATTCATGCTTATATAATATATAATTTATATAATACATATCTATGATATGTGAGATGAAAGGTATTTCTTGGAAAATGTTCTATTTTGAAATATTAATTTTTCCTGTTTCTGAAAAAATGTCCAACTTTAATATGAATGGAACGAATACAATCGAGATAACCCATGTTTAATTTTTTCCAGGAAAGTTAACACCAGACACATTATCAGATGAATTCCAACAAAGCAATTACATGAATTTCAGTTTTTTTCTCACAATCAAGTATCGACTTCATTGCTTGGTGGTTGAGTGTGTAACTAACGTCAGGTGTGATGTAGATTGTAGAACCCATGTTTTAATAATTTAATATTGGAATCAAATACTTTTCAAATTCATTCCCTTCATCTGGAATTAAATGATCTTGAACATTTTCCAATAATGTTCATCTCTAATTGCTATTATTTTTTTAGTTTAGTATTTTACAACACATTCCCCTGACCCCCGTCCCTGACACCTTTCCCACCCTAACCCAGACACTTCACCAATTTACTGCAAGTTACCACCTCAGAAAATGTTTCAACTTTATTTCTCTTTATATAATTTGACGTGGCTCCTAGAAGTAAACAGGTTTGATCAAGATTAGTTTTCAGTTCAACATGTATTTAGAACACACATACACTTTACAAATACATTATACACACACGTGTATACTTTAGCATAAACATGTTGTTTGGTATCTATAGATCAGGCAAAAACATAAAAAAAATTAATTCTCGTGGCCCTTTCTTAAATATGAATGGAAGTTTTTGATCTTTTTACCTTATTTTATGTGGTTTCTAAAAAAAACTTCCTCCCCTTTTTTTCTTTGTTCACGAAAGAAAGTGAAGTTAACCAGCCATGGAATAAAAATATAGAAGAATGTCAGAGTTATTGTTCTTTCAATGTTTGGTGCTTCAAAAGAAAAATAGAAAACAATGTAGGAATTAAATTTCTTTGCTTCTATATATTTATATTTTATTTTCCGTTGGAAATAATGTAAAAATTCCCGGGAGTCCACGTGAATGGTTGGATGAGTTCTGCGAGATGTAATTGCGAGTGAGGCAGAAGGTAATAGCGGCATTGTCCCGGTGGCATCGCGACGCTTATGAGGGTCCGTGTCTGATATCAACCAACTGGCGCGTGGGTCCAACTCGACTGAGCAGCGACGCGTGTGAGCGTCGTGGCATGGCTGGCATCGCGACGCTGCGGGTGCGTATATGGCTGGGAGCACCAGCGTCACATACTCTCTTCCAGCCACGTCATCTTGATGGCTTCTGGAAACATAGATGCTGGTATCGAGATGCTTCCAGAAGGGAAGCGCGAGAGCAAGTTTAATGCTGTACCGATACTTCAGGTCACACTATGATTTTAATCCAACCTTAAAGTGACCGGTTGTTGCCAGAGATGTGAATGTTTCGCAATGGTGGTTTGCGTCCTACCAAGTAGCTGGAGAGGGTTGGTTGGTGTAGGCGGTAACTAGAGCCTATTATATAATAAAATAGTTAAGGTTGGCCTAAGTATCTGTTAACAACATTTTACTCAACCTCTCTTCTCTTTAATTAATACTCGTCACCCATCCCCCTATTTTATGACTACATCTATATATACTGTATGTATACATATATACTGTATGTAAACATATATACTATATATTATCTAGTAATCAAACATCAAATAGGGGGATGGGGGACGAGTATAAAAGAGTAGAGGGGTTGGGTAAAGTGTTAACATATACTTAGGCCAACCTTAGTTATTTTATTGATGGTATACTGAAAATAAAATCCAAACAAATAATGGCAGTGAGAGATAGGCTGTATCCGAATAGTCTACTTCACGCGCCGTCGACCCTTGACGCTCACTCGATAATTGCATTGGCAATCACGTGATCGAGTGAACAACCGTCCGAATAGTCACGAAGTGAGCCGCTGCACCCTGCACAAGCCCTTGAGACCAAGTGTGACTGCAAGTTACCCTTGACACGCCGTCGATGCGGAGTATGACTGGCAACTGTTTAATTTTTCGTCTGCTAGAGTAATGTGATCTGTGATGTGTAATCTGCTATCTATGATAAAGTATTTTAACTATACCGGTACTGCTCATGTTGTAATGTTTTTTGTGTTGTGTTGGAAATGTCTAGTGAAAAGAAGTGGGTTTGGATATTAAAACGTTGTATTCGTTTTCATTCCCTGATTATAGATGGCGTTTAAAATAGTTTCTAAGATCACGGGTAGGAAGCAGCACTGCAGACTCAAGGGCGTGTAAAGGGTAATTGCCGTTCGAAAAGTCTGTTGCAGTTTTCGATCTCAAGTGGGTGTAAAGTGTAATTTTATCGAGTCTGCATGAAGTCTGCGTCAAGTCAAGTGTACTTGACTATTCGGATACAGCCATAAATTATTTTCAGCCAAACACTTCAGCTCGTTGAATCCCACAGGAAGAGCATATATCATAAAGGCTTTGATTCTAATCTTTAAGTATAAACATAGGCCTAACTAGTCTACAGCAGGCCCAACGTTAGTGATACATTCAACCACCAAGCGCTGTAGTCGATTTGTAAGTGTGAGAAGAGAACTGTGATCGCAATTATTGATTTATTGGAACTCATTTTATAATTTTTTTTAGTGTTTAACATAATCAGGAGAAATTAAATTTAGGATTTTTAGATTGCATTCGTTCCGTTTAATTAGCAAGAGTTTTTCGCCAGGAAACACAAAAAGGTGAACATTTTCTATATCACATCTTGAGATGTTGCATTTTACGGAATGTATTTGAAAAATAACGTATAAGTTTAAATAATGACATAAAAATAAGGTTAATCCAAAATACGGTTTCTAGAGGTATGTACGGCCACATTACTCTATATGGGAATGAGCTAGTCTCCCATGGACCACTGATGAACTACGTCTTGTTTAACCGAGCAGGACTTTGTTACGTTTGTGGGACCCTATCTGGTATTTGGTAACTTTAGTAGAAAATGATTACTAGACATTTTTATAATATATTATATTATCAGGGGTGAAGTCATGGTGCTTCCAAAGTCATCAAAAATATAGAAACAAAACTAATACTACTACTTTTCAACTTACCTACCAGTTCACAACGATCATTGATAGGAGGTAATAATATTGATAATTATTGGATTTTTGAAACTTAGCTACCAGTCCCTAACGATCATTAATAAGAGGTTATAATAGTTATAGTTATTTAACTTTACAACTTAGCTACCAGTCCACATAGATCATAAATAAGAGGCAATAATAGTGATAGCTATTTAACTATTTTACAACTTGGCTACCTGTACACCAAAGATCATAAATAAGAGGCAATAGTAGTGATATTTATTTAACTTTTACAAGTTAGCTACCAGTCTACAACGATCTTCAATACGAGGTAGCAGCTAATGTCCAAAATTGAGTCGCTCCTAAAAGCTAATTGAAGCAATCTCAACCTAGGAAAATATTGAAATTTATATCCCCCAAGGACCTGTTTAGGTGGTCTCCCTTTAGGCCAAATTTTAAAATTGATATACCCATAAACTCTATTTGAAGGGACTTCCCCTAAGAACATTTCTTAAATTGGTATCTTCTTGTAGATATTTTGATTAGTTCACCGCCAGCCAATATGAGGCAACTAGATGCCTCTAGAAGATATTTGAATATGTCTTCAACTGGGATAACTTATAAAACTAGATGCCTCTAGAATATATTTGGATAGGTCTTCACCTGGGAACACTTATAAAACTAGATGCCTCTAGAAGATATTTGAATAGGTCCTTCACTGGGAACACTTATAAAACTAGCTACCTCTAGAAGATATTTGGATAGGTCTTCACCTGGGATAACTTATAAAACTAGATGCCTCTAGAATATATTTGGATAAATATTCACCTGGGAACACTTATAAAACTAGTTACCTCTAGAAGATATTTGGATAGGTCTTCACCTGGGATAACTTATAAAAACTAGATGCCTCTAGAATATATTTGGATAGATATTCACCTGGGAACACTTATAAAACTAGTTACCACTGCCCTTAACTCACGTTCCCTTCATATTATACCTACCACCCGGAAACACTGCCCTTAACTCACGTTCCCTATATATTATACCTACCATCCGGAAACACTGCTCTTACCTCACGTTCCCTACATATTATACCCACCGTCCGGAAACACTGCCCTTAACTCACGTTCCCATACATATTATACCTACCGTCCAGAAACACTGCCCTTAGCTCACGTTCCCTACATATTATACCTACCATCCGGAAACACTGCCCTTAACTCACGTTCCCTACATATTATACCCACCGTCCGGAAACACTGCCCTTAACTCACGTTCCCTTTATATTATACCCACCGTCCAGAAACACTGCCCTTAACTCACGTTCCCTTCATATTACACCCACCGACCGGAAACACAAGTATTTGATCGAAGATTAATGTATAAAAAGCAGACATAAAGTTCGTTTGAAAGTTGTAAAGACGATACATAATGCCCGAATGCTGGTTTTAGAAGCCAGCTATCAGTGTTTCGCCAAAACAACACCTTTTCTAATTTTCAAATCACATTAGGCTTAATATTTGATCCTGCGATATAGTCGACAGGTGATTAGTTGGTGGTCAAAATATAAAACTTGGCAAAAGGTAATATTTTGTCCCCACCAACATTCTCATTTATTCTATATTTTAAATAAATATTCAAATTATGCCATAAGTTGGTACATTTGTTGATGGTTTTAAAATATGTTTTGATGCAAGGAACTTTATATTCGAGAATATCAGTGGGAAATTAGTTAAATATACAGTGGAACAAATTTATTCAAAAGGGGTCAATACCCCGATCCCCTCTGTCTCCGGTTCCGCCACCACTGAAAACAACATACGATAACAATAAACCTTGTTAAGTTTCGTTCACGGTTGGAGTAGAATATGTCGTAACATCCACGTTCCAATGACTTGTAAAGCCAGAATACACAAATTGTGTCGAGTAATGTCCTCTGGGAATTACATACTATTTCTCAGTCTTTGTACCGTGGAAATAAACAATTTCCGAAAACAACAATATTTCGTGTTAAAGAACAAAAGTCTACCATTTCCTCCCTTCTAAACATAAAACTATTCATTGTGGTGTCGGCTTTTCGCTTTGACGAGCGATGCGTGACGAAATGTCAGTGAAGTGCCGACACAGATGACATCTGTCGGCAGGGACCGGAACTACGCACGCTCGGCAAACCGAGGGAAGCGCGAACAAAGTGGATGACAGATGAAGAGCGGGTGCGAATCATCCAAGAAAAGAAGTACTTTGTGGATTTCTTTCGGTTCTTTTATCCGTCGTTTGGCTTCGGGGAGTCTCAGGGGGAAGAAGTAAAACTTAGGCCCCGAGAAAAAGAGTCTGAAAGGAATCGTGATTGGAATCTGATTGCGTTGTGTTGTGACCGTGTCGAGCATGTGGTATTAGCGAGCGGAGCGGTCGACATACATCACGTTCACGGCCTTAGTAGCCCACCACTGGTTTATGGCAGCTGTGTTTCTAGACAGGTGGCAGGAATTAAATGCAAGGTTTTAACAACCGTGACACGTATTGAGACCGTTTCACGTAAGACAACCGTTTAGTTTTGCGGAACAAGTTGACATTGAATTCTCCAACATTTCTATCCGCATGACAAGGGAGTCTTAATGGATTGAAGTCATATTTGTTTATGGCTGCGACTTTTAAATTTTTCAGCCCTACTATCGCAGATTGAAGTGTTTTTTTTACACGATTGAGTTGAACATTATGTCTTCTGAATGTCTACCTAAATAATTATTTGACTTTTCTAGCGAAACTGGCGGCATCTACAAGAAGACCCACATACTACATGTGTGGCACTCACTGCAAAAAAAAGTGTTTTATGACCCCTTTAGCCACGTGCCCGTCAATGCGACTATCATCAAGTTGAGGACGTGTTTAAGAAAGTATAAACATATTTTGATAAAATAGAGCGTTGAATGTAACTTTGGTATTTTCTGAAAGTTGTTTTTCATGTATGTCTATACATTGTATATGAATATATACATATATATGCACATACATAAATATATACATATAAATGTGTATATATTAATATGTATCTTTTTGAAGTCGACAACCCGAAGGTTAGTTTGATGGGCTTTCTATTTATCCAGAGCTGATAATGCACTCAGCCCTTCAGCTGGTTAGTGCTACCTGCACCATCTGGTATAAGCCCCATGTAGGCCTACTAGAGGCGTTCAGGAAGTGTTGTGTTGCCTCTTTGCCTTCCACACTGAAATTTCTATGAGCGAGCGCAAAAAGGCCTACCAAAGTTGCCGGGAAAGGTATTTTCACAAACTTTCAAGGGTTCTTTTACATGCTGCATTCGGCATAGGACCGACACGACAGCTTTACTTCCAATCCGGAAGAAGTTGTGCTACGGATTTTATCACTCCTGCTGGGTTTGAACCTACGAGCATCGGGTCCTGAGGGAAGCACTTTACCCAAAGACCACCGAGGTAGACATAAATAGGCCTATGTAGGCCTATATTTACATGTAGTATTTAATGCAAGTGTGATAGATATGAGTAAGGTTTAGCTAAGAGAAAATGTACCTGCATTTGCGTGAAGGGCGAGTGGGAAGTCAATTAAAATAAATCACTCTTAGTAGACCCGGCCAGGAGTCAAACCCCGACCTTCATGTCACCAGTAAATCAGTTTAAATGATTCTGAGATTCAGACTGCGCGATTTTCCGACGGTCGAGACGTTACCAAATACAGCTTCTCCTCGTGGTATGTGTATGTGCTGCCAATATTGACAAGTGGTGTCAATAAATAAAATTGAAAACATATATTTGCGAAGTGGTTATAATAGAAAAGAGCTATTAAGTAACTTTTGAGCTTACAGAAAAGGTCAAAGTCAGCGCGATCCTTTAACCTAGTTATTTGTATTGATACTATTTATAGAACGTCGGTGACTTGGTGGTTTAGGTGTAAGGTGTCAGACTTATGTGCTAGGGGTCCTGGGTTCAATCCTCGGTCCCGGCACAGATTTATCTGATTGCCAAACCTTTCCTTCACCTCTGCCAATACGTGTATTAATCACAACTTCTAAATGTGTGGAGTGCCAGGCCTCCACCGTGGTTCGGATCCCACGTTAAATTGTAGGTCCTCCATTTCATCTCACAATCATCCTACCATTACACATTAGCGTAAGTGCATACAACCCGAACGTATAGTAAGACGCAGTGCTAATAATAATAATAATAAATAAATAAAAATTATTATTATTATTATTATTATTATTATTATTATTATTATTATTATTTATAGAACCTTACTCCGTTAGTTTATTTGACTTGTCTTACGAATACATTAATTTAGTTTCAAGAGCTTTTGTAAACCTATGCCTTTGGGAACACGGTCTAAATGTCAAAGTCACTTAGTCTAGTTTGTCGGTTATGGGTAGGTCGAAGATCGAATCCCAGTTGGCTTTACTGAACGTGTTTTTTCCTTAGTGGTTTCCCTTTATTTCTCTACATTAATGCGGGTATTTTTCTTTATTCTTGCGTTGGACTGGATACAACGAGGATATCGGGATTCGAACTCCAGTTGGGTTAACTGAGAGTTATTTCTCTTACCTGGTTGCCCACTCTCCTTCCATGTAAATGTGGGTACGTTTATTCTAAAATCCTACCTTCATCATCTCTATTCCACTCGCGTAATTAATGATTGCGTATAACTTGAACCGATACAAAGACGCATCCTCCCTTCATACAATATTCTTTCTTCAGTTCCTCAATTCGCCACCAGCCTGTTCCAATCATCAACCAGAGTTCGAACATTGTATGACCTACAAAGTGCGGACAAACTTCCTCCGGAGCGCGTCCAATCAATAACATTCAAAGTTAACACAAACAAATACTAAGTACTTACTAAAGTTACCATCGACCTGACGACCAAGTATTGTTGTCTGAAACACCCCTAATTTGACTTCAAACTTTAAAACTGAATTTGTTTAAATTGAATCTAATGTACGTTCACTTCGTTTACCCTAAAAGGTAACAGGTCTACTTTGCATTATTCCACTAAACGGTCACGTGGTGCAGTGGTGAGTACACCTGATTACGGTCCTAGGGGCCCCGGGTTCGATTCCCGGTTGGTTCCTTGGGTATGTTTCCTGAAAGGGAGGAACTATCCCAACAGTCACCAGGGTTTGGTTAGTTAGGCTTAAGCAAGGTTTAAGTGTTTCCACTTGATCCACACTCTCATACTCACTATCACCCTCATACTCACTATCACCCTCATACTCACTATCACCCTCATAATCACTATGACCCTCATACTCACTATCACAATCACCTAGTCTCATCGGAAAGAGCCTCCACGGAAATGTTGTATGATTTGTATATTCGTGCGTCTCCTGGGTAACGGTACATTAGAGCTGGCTAATCTTTACACTACTGGACTACGAGTGATGTAGCCCAGATGAGCAATATTATTATTACTATTCCACTATGGTTTAGCTTATAAGACAGGATAATAGTGTAATCCATCAAGGTAAGTGAGTGCACTGTATTAATACTGGGACCTGGTTCAGGGAGTAACAACTAATTACTCAATTAACAATCGTGAACTCAGGAACGTGTATTTTGTTCCAGCTGACTCATGGATCTTCAGTCCTACTTCCCATCCCGCAAACTCTCACTGCCAACACAAACACATATAATACTTTGCAATCTGCCCTTACAAAATAGTACTGTACTGTAGTACAATTTTATACAACATCAAAGATTCATTTTCTCTGGAGGCCTTGTTCTCCTAGACGAACGGCGCAGGACATGGCCGGTGTGTCTCCGCGGCAGTAGACTGGACTGGAGTTGGCACAGGCCTTCGTTTATCTAATGCTGGAGACAGAATTTCTATTGGAGTTTAACCGTTCTCTGAATTGAGGCTTTGTCTCATTTAGGGTAATGAAGGCCTTGGACTTTCTAGAGGCTCCCGCGGCAAAACCGGAAATTGTTTTGAGGTGATGGGAGCTTCCGTGGGCTGCGGTTATATGTTAGCAATTCCACGTTTGTTTTCTCAACTGATCCGCATGAAAAAATCGCTCTTTTCTTGTTTCATTATAATAAATCAGGTACGTGACTTTACTGAACCTTTTAAGGATGACACCAGTTGCCCATCTAAACTCATTATATCCTGACATCATTAGTTTGACATTTTCTTGTGGGAAGAACACTGTTTGTTGTTGTTCTTAGTGAATAGTTGAGTCACGTAGCTTACTGAAGCTCGGTTTTAGCATGTGCAATCTTGTTTTAGGGGTGATCGCAATACTAGTTCAGCAAAACTCTTAGCAGTCACTGTATTTGGGGTATTCGACAATGAAATAACAAGTTTACTAACAGAAGGTAAAGTGGGACGTTGGGGGTTTGGTATACCATCTTCTTCCATTTCCCAGCTACAATTTGAACCGCATTTTTGCACTACCATTTGATGGTGAATGATACCGGGGTGGCTTTTATTACCTTGATTATATTATTAAGGTAAAAATTAACAAATTATTCTAAGTTAAAAAGTGAATCATTAACATACACAATCACATCGGGTATGCCTGATTATCAAAGCGCTCTCTCAGTTTGGAAAGAGTTTCCTGCGCAGTGACTCTTTTAACAATCCATGTTTCAATCCATAACGTATAGATATCGTCTAGCACAAATATCATGTGATTTTATTACTTAACGTAATCTATATTCACCCTCTCAACTTTCTTATTTAGTTTATGGACCATGGTGTCAAATACTTGTAATGTCCTAAGGTTTATGTAAACTGACACGTTTCACAGCCTTTCACGGGTTCTTCAATGTTGGCATCCATGCTAGGTCATCAACATATTATAACGGGGGCCTGAGTGACCTGGAAGAGTCGTGGGCCGCTCACACGTCAGCGTGTGAACCCCGAGTTTTTTTTAAGGATCTGCTAAGGTACGCTGCTGATTGAATAAGATTGAAAATGCACACGGATTATTCAAGGATTTTATAGTTAAAATAAAACTACACATTCATTGATACAACTAAACAAGTCGCTGAATCAAATAACAAGAGTAATATTTAAGTTTGTTAGCTATTAAGAGAATGAGAAAACATAAAATGGAATTAAACTATACAAACAAATTAATAGCTATGAAACACATAATAACTATTAAAATATTTAAAACAGACACAAACATGTTCATTACTAACATAGTGTACAACGACAAACCATGTCTACGCCACTCGTGTAGTCCACGTAAGTCACCACTTGTCTCCGCGCACGACACACTGAGCTGACCCATGCTAAGCGAACGCTGGAATTGCTGAACCTCTTCTAGTTACGTCAGCCCACTCGCTGGACACGCTGGCCCATTCCCGGACTCACCGGTTGGAAACCAAGAACTGAGAGCCCTCTGGCTAGCCCCGACCAAGTATATAAATAGGTTAACAGTCAAAATATTTCCAGAGTTCACTACTCGGTTTGAAGAAAGTGAACCCAAACTCTTCTATGTGAGCGACTTCTATTACAACAAAGCTCCTCCCCTGCCCCATTATAGGTCCTTGACAATCAGGTTCACCCAGATATTTGTTAGACAAGGATGGAGCGAGAGAAGAGGGAAGAAAAATAAAAGTTGCAGTTGTAGCTGTCCGCACAGTCGAGCAGAGCACTAATATTGTAACAATATTAATCTAACTAACAATTTAACTTTCACAAAGCTAGAATGATAATAGGGCAACTTTCTTTGAGAACATCGTGTTTTAAACTTTTAGGAGTAATTACATGAGATATCCTAGCACTGACACTCTAAGTAAATAGACTGAGTAACAAACAATATAACAGTAGCTAGGAGAATAACTAGTAGTGTATCTTCTATCACTATCCAAGAAACTAAGTAATAAACACAATACAAGGCGTAAATTAATTGGTGTCAAATATTCTAGGGGCGTATTCCCATCAGCTAAAAATTAAGATAAGTTCATATTAAAATGGGTCTATAAACGTTTATTATTTTTAGAGTTATTGAAGGTTTTCCTCAAAGATGGATTGGTCATGGTGGATCAATTGAATGGCCTGCTTAATCACTTGATTTGAACCCAATGGACATTAAAAGTCCATTGTTTACTCAACTTCTGTGCCTGATGTTGACGTTTTAAAGAGAGTGTATCTTAACTGGACGTGAGCAAATACCTAACACCTCAGCAAGTGTACTCAACAGAGTACGACAAAACATGGAACGCAGGATCTCAGGATGCAACGAAGCAGGACATTATTTTGAACCATTCTTGTAACAAAACTTTCCGTCTTATGTTTTTGTTCGTTTTTGTTAAACTTTGTTTTGTTTAGTTGCATTACTTCTTCTTTTGGATTGATTATTAATTAAAGAATAAAATTCATCCTATCTCAGAAACTAATCATTTCTATGCCCATGTTAATATGAACTTTTCTTAGTATTTGGTTAGTGGGAATACGCCCCTAGAATATTAATTGACAATAATTGATATACACCCTGTACAACAGAAGCTAGTAATGTATCTTCTATCACTGACGCTACCAGAAAGTGAGTAATAAATTAGTCCCAAAGCTCGCTTGCCTCCCTACATTTCGCAAGACTGGTGGTTACAAAAGTTTGATACTTAATTAGGATTAACGAGACGCTATACTATGAATTAGCAGAGGAGTTTATTTCAATAAATCTTTATTAGACAATCCAAATGTGAAACGTTAGAGCACATGGCATCACCTACCTTCCTGTGAGGTTTACCATAATCCCCACAGGAACTACTTGTCTTTGTTACCGCAAATTTGGAGTTCATCCGGTACTTTCTAACCAACCCTCACTCTTATCACCCCGTTCTCTCTCTCCGAAACATTAATTATTCATAATTAATACATTGCCAGGACGTTTTCCAATGAAATATTAAACAGTCTAAAGAGCCTTCTCTAAAACGGAGTTGATAAAACTATAGGTCTATTTAAAGAACAGCCCAACCTAAAAATTAAGTTAAGGTTATTATTTTAAAACATTATTATTATTATTATTATTGCTATATCGTAATAGGCTAGCACTATTTTCACTGAGCTTGAAAGCCAGAGTTTGATCCTAGACTGGTTGATTGGATTGTAGCAAAACACCTGAAAACTTTGTAATTGTATTCTAAATTCTTGAAATAAAAACAAATTCTACTCATTATGCTTAAACAGTTGAACTCTAGTCTCTGATCCAAGGGTTTTCAACTGGCGGCCCGCGGTGTAATGTGAATCTACTTTAGTGAAATTTATGATTATAGCCGAGAAACGGAATAGTTTTATCTTTGCGTGGGGAAAAATCCATGAAACAAATGTTCACGCTTAATTTATTCCTTCCATCTGCTGTATTATATCAACGTATTTAGTTATTTATTTGAGGTAATTAATGTGCACGTTCTGAACTAAATGATTATATCAGCACACAATAAGTTTTCATGAACGAGAGCAAAAGGAGCTAATAATTTTGCCGGTAAAGGTATCGTCACATACATTCCAAGGTTTTTTTACATGCCACAATCGACATAAGACCGTCGGCTTTACTTCGCCTCAGAAGTAAGTTGTGCTACGGATTTTTATTTCTCAAGAAAAATCCGTTGACTGCAGCTGGGTTTGAACCCATGAGCATCGGGTCCTGAGGCGAGCACCTTAGCCTGAGACCACCGAGAA
>CABFWB010001437.1:134332-160245 GCA_902151455.1 Timema bartmani
TATATCTGGTTTAATTTGGGACAGCTGCAACCAAATATCTGGCTCTGCATTGAGCCGAGATATTTTGTTTTAGTAGCTACATAGGCAGAGAATCCTGATTCACATAGGTAAGTTATTGCAAAAGGAGGGATTATTTTCGTTCTATCTGACAAAACTTCAAATTCGTCTCATAGCTGACAACAAAATTCTGATAGTGACTTCTTAGTTGCAAAATTCTCTTTTACCGCAGAATCTGATGTCAAATCATTCAAGCACTCATACTGCTCCGATACCAGGTTGGCTATTCCGAAATTCGAATAAATAACATTGCACTGCTATTTGATTTGTTTCGACTCTCGACTGTATACTGACTGAACTTCAACTGACTGAAGGTGCGAAGAAACAAGAGTTTTTAATATGCAATATAAACTTCCCAAAAATGTTGGAAAGGTGTTGAAGTAAACAATTGTATCTAAAAGTGCGGCGAAGCTCTCAGAGAGACGGGGTGAACTGGCACCCTCTAGTCTCTCTCTCTGTTTTCGCCGCGTGGTGTTTGTAAATAATTTCTACCCAATACTTACCTATACACAGTTCATGGACGCACGACGCAGTTTTGATATATTGTCACTTTTTATTTCCAATCTTTTCGCGGAGCACTTGGGGATGCTTTGCGGAGCACACTTTGGGAACCGCTGGTCTAAGGCAACGGTGGGGTACGCGTAGCTCCAGAGATACGCGCCAGGACCTTTAGAGGTATGCGAACATTTTTGAATAATGGTGGAAAAAGCTTCATGTGCCAACAATGTAAGATAAGAGACAAGTCAAAGTTGAATAAAACGTTGTGAAACTAATTAAACTCTATGGAGAGGGGAGTGAGGGTTTTATTTGGTATTTGACCTTGAGAAAAACAAGCTATTTTTTATGATCGGCCTTCGTGCATAGATTTTAATTACATTATTGAACCATTTATTTCTAGTTACAACAAATGAATTAAAAAACCCAGCAACTACATTAATTAAACATTTTATTAATATTAAGGGTGCAATATATGGAAATAGGCTGCCAAAGACTACACAAATGAAAAAAGGTTTTTAGCCGCTGGTGTATGGTGTCATTATCGTGTTAGACTGGCCTACTGATAGCGGGGAGATCGGTGTTCGAATCCCGGTTTGGTCTACTAAGTGTGGTTTTTCCAAAATGGTTCCATATTCTCCTTTCACACAAATGCGGATATATTATTTCTAAAATACATCCTTTCTCATCTCTACCCCATCAGAGTAATTATTATATATGCATATAACCTGAACAGATAGGGACGCGGTGATTAAAAAAAACTTTTCTACGAACGAACGATGGTATTTAAATATATGACACAATCGCACTAACTTTCTCATAATTGAATTATAGTTTAAAAGAAAATGTTCAAAAATAGGTTTNCTAATTTTCAAAAATGAATTATTTGTTAATTACCCTGAGATTATTTGTAGTTGTAAAAAATAAACTTATTCTTATTTATGATGAAACACTATTTCCTGGTAACTATTTTGAACTGAAACATTAAGGTCAATTTCGAAACTTTACATATTTTCTATAATTTGTCATAAGTAAACTACCATTAAAGGAATTTAACTAAGAAAAATAAAGATACATTATTCATTATTATGTAAAATAGTATCTTTATACGAATTTTAAACAAAATCAATTAGATATTTTCAAAAATATTCAAAATTTAAAAAAATCTTCCGTCAGCAAAGTAGCTTTCAAGGAATGCTAGGCCAAAGACCAACTATATATACAGTGCTATCTATCATTTATATCAAACAAATCTTAGTTGTGTATTTTAATCACACTTGGTAGAAGCAGTTTCAAAAAATTTGGAACTAAAAAAATTATTCATCAGTAAGCTACTCTTAAGTTCAGGCCCAAGGTTAAAATAAAAAAAAAATTCCCGGACTAGCCCTATCTAATATAAATAGCAAGTTTGAACAAAATACATCAAACCGTTTAGGAACCGTGGCCGGGACAGACAGACAGAATTGTAAAATCGACTTTTTGGGGTTTGTGTTCACATTAAACGTAAAGATTTATCATCATATCGAAATATATTATTTTCACGAACACAATACTTTCTATCTCTATTAGAAAGTAAAAAAGATCATCGGTGGGCACATAAATTATATTTCAAGCCCATAGTCTTGTTTTCCAGCGCTGAGGAGATAAAGAATCAAAACCCGATTGGCTGTGCTGAATATGTTTTTTCCTAAATGGTTTCCCAATCTTCCTCCCCACGAATACGGGTACATTTTATGACCCATTATGTAGTTTAATTAAATACGTATAGCTCGGAACGGTGATTAGACAAGGACACAAACAGAATAAAAGAAATTGTACGACACGATAGTACAAACTTTCTCATATAACCTATAGTGTATTATAACTTGGACCAACATTTTTAAAAATATTATTATTAGCACCGCGTCTTACTACCCGTTCGGGTTATACGCACTTACGCTAATGTGTAATGGTAGTATGATTGTGAGATGAAATGGAGGACCTACAGTTTAACGTGGGATCCGAACCACGGCGGAGGCCTGGCATTCCACACATTCACAAGTTGTGATTAATACACGTATTGTCAAAGGGGAAGGAAGGGTTTGGCAATCAAATTTCAAAAATAGAATTTTACTTAACTACTCTGAAGTAAGTTTTCCTTAGAAAAACAAACAAATCATCTTTTTAGTCACAATATACACTTTTATTATAAATTTCCAAACAAAATTGATCAAACCATTATTTTTTTAAATTTTAAATTTATAAAAATAATTTATTTGTAAGCGACCTTCAAATTATTTATGTTCGTAAAAATAAAAATACACTCTTATTTATAATGAACAAAGTTCCCAGACACACATTCTAAACTTAAGCTAAAAGGTCATTTTCAAATAATTTCCAATTTTCTAAAATTCATCATAAGTAAAATACCCTTAAATGTATTTATTTTAGAAAAATAAGCAAACGTTATTATTTATCATGTAAAATTGTCCCGGATAGCAATTTTGAATAAAATCGTTAAAGAATTTTTTTTTCAGAAATTAGTCATCAGTTAATTACTATTAACTGAATGATTTTATGAAAAAAAAATCATGATACCCATTTGTAACAAATCATTAGGCTATTTTTTAAATATTTAAATATTTAAAAAAGATCAATCATTATCAAACTACCCTTTCCTACTACAACTTTCCTAAAAGAACTACATGTTTTTATTTCTAAAATCAAACACTCTACAGATATAAAAAATTGATAGAGCTATTTTTGAAATATCTCGAATGTTCAAAAATAATACATCAGTTATTTAATTTAATTACTATGTTGAATATTAAATATAATTTCCTGAGACATATCCATACAATAACTATCAAGTTTGTACAAAATCCATCAAATTGTTTTGGATCTAGGGACAGACAGACAAAATTGTAAAAAAAAACTTTCGTGGGAACATACAACGTAAAGAATTATCATAATCTCGAGGTAGAACATTTGTATAATTACGATACTTTCTTTTTATGTCTACGTGCCCATCAATACGTGCTATGAACAATGAGGAAATTTTTCTAACTTTAGATGAACTTTACTAGCCATTCTCAAACATGGCATAGTAGCAGTTTTAGTAGCAATAAGAGGACATTTTGGTGGCCACAAGAGGATGTTTTGGTAGCAAAAAGAGGAGGTTTTAGTAGCAAAAGAGGAGGTTTAGGTAGCAACAAGAGGAGGTTTTGGTGGCAACCAGAGGACGTTTTGGTAGCAACTAGAGGAGGTTTTAGTGGCACAATAGAAGGTTTTGGTAGCAACCAGAGCATGTTTTGGTAGCAACCAGAGGAAGTTTTGGTAGCAACCAGAGGATGTTTTGGTAGCAACCAGAGGAAGTTTTGATAGCAGCCAGAGGAGGTTTTGGTGGCAACCAGAGGAGGTTTTGGTAGCAACAAGAAAAGGTTTTGGTGGCAACCAGAATAGGTTTGGGTAGCAACCAGAGGATCTTTTTGGTAGCAACCAGAGTAGGTTTTGGGAGCAACCAGGGAATGTTTTGGTAGCAACCAGAGGAGGTTTTGGTGGCAACCAGAGGAGGTTTTGGTAGAAACTAGAGGAAGTTTTGGTAGCAACCAGAGGATGTTTTGGTAGCAACAAGAGGAGGTTTTGATGGCAACCAGAGGAGGTTTTGGTAGCAACTAGAGGAAGTTTTGGCAGCAACCTGAGGATGTTTTGGTAGCAAAAGAGGAGGTTTTGGTAGCAACAAGAGGAGGTTTTGGTGGCAACCAGAGGAGGTTTTAGTAGCAACAATAAAAGGTTTTGGTGGCAACCAGAATAGGTTTTAGTAGCAAAAGAGGATGTTTTGGTAGCAACAAGAGGAGGTTTTGGTGGCAACCAGAGGATGTTTTGGTAGCAACAAGAAAAGGTTTTGGTGGGAACCAGAGGAGGTTTTGGTAGCAACAAGAGGATGTTTTGGTAGCAACCAGAGTAGGTTTTGGTAGCAATCAGAGTAGGTTTTGGTAGCAACCAGAGAAAGTTTCGGTAGCAGCCAGAGGAGGTTTTGGTAGCAAGCAGAAGAAGTTTTGGTAGCAACCAGAGGAGGTTTTGGCAGGGCTGCTTTATCCATTAGGCCGACTCAGCACAGTGCCTAGGGCCTACTAACTTTTTAGAGCCTACAAACCTTTTAAGGCCTACAATTCTTCACTTGAAAAAAGCATACAAAACAGGAAATTTTAATTTAAAATATATTTTTTGATATTTGAATGATAAAATGAATCATTTAAGTCGTCGCGTTTCTCAACAGCCTCACTCATACAATCACAGACACAGTAGTTGCTATAAGTTTTTCAACAGCCTCACTGATACAAATCACAAACACAGTAGTTGCTATACGATTTTCAACAGCCTCACTGATACAATCACAAACACAGTAGTTGCTATACGTTTTTCATTAGCCTCACTGATACAATCATAGACGCATTAGTCTTAGGTCTAGTAACGAGGTGGTCAGACATTTCTCGCCGAGGGCCGCATGTGTCAAAAATATAAATTTACTTAATAATTAACTTTATTTTCACACAAAAATAAATTTTTATTCATATAACTACCGTGATTACCATACACACAAGCTTATGTTTGTACACATGTAATATTATACATGAGCTCTCTCATTAATTGTACACATGTTCAAAATGACGTATTAATTATGTATTTTATTTGTAATTTTTGTTACTGTAATAAAATCACGGAAGTTTTTAATTTGTGTGAGGTCTGCACAAATTGACGTTGTGGGCCGCAGTTTGCCCACGGCTGGTCTAGTAGATACTTTCAGTTTAATGTAATTACACTGTAGAGAAAATAACCATTTTGGATGTGATTCCTCGGTACAATACGAACTGTATTGAACACATCCTTAGGAGTAACTGTCTTCTTTACGACGTCATAAAAAGAAAGGTTAATGGAAAGAGGAACTTAGGAAGAAGGAAGATTCAAATACCAGATTACTTGAAGGAAAGAAGAAAATTTTGGGAGCTGAAGGAGGGGGTAGAGGACAGGGTGGATTGGTGGTCTAAGTTCATTGACAAAAGGAATGGACCTATCGTTAGACAGAACACCTAACAATAATAACACTGTAGTACTCTATTGATAGTTCCTCAATAGTCCGCATATTGTTTACCTTAATTTCTCCCGCATCCAACAATGTCTTGTACAACAAATATTAGAGTATGTATGACGCTGCGACACTGTTATTATTTTATTTCACAGGAGAACGATTTTAGAAAAGAATATTTTAAATTATTTACAGGGTTATGTTGATATACGTACAACCTTATGCGTAGTTGCATTACACATATCGCGAACCATTGGCAGACACAGGATTTTGTGTCAGCAGATGTTCAAAGGCGTTCGTTGGTGCATTAAAATTTGCGAATATTCTCAAGATTCATAAATTAACTGGTTTTTTTTTGTGCGTGCAAACGATTAAATTAGCATAAAAATTGATAAACATATCGTACACACTAGAAATAAGAGTGCCTCGGGCATACGAAAGTCTTAAAACGAACCTGGCTTTCGGTAGCAGCTAGTGGAGATTTTGGCGGCAGCAAGAGGACTTTTTGGTAACTATAAGAGTAGGTTTTGGTAGAAACAAGAGTAAGATTTGTTGTTTCTAAGAATGTAATATTGTTTAAAAATCCTTAACTTCATGTTTTGCTTCCAAGTCTTTAAAAAAATTAATTCAACTATGGATAAGAATGTAGCGAATCTCATAAAGTGATTAAAAACCATATAATAACTCTAGCTATTAATTTCCCCCTTTAAATCAAACAGTTTTACTTGTTCTCCGGGTGAGAGTCAAGCACACAGTTTGAGAGCCATTGCGAGGACTGGCGGCAGTATGGCGAACACTCACCGTGGGGCCGGCGCCGAGCTTCGTGTAGCGGCGGAGCCTCAGGCGGTGGGACAGCACGGACAGAATCTTGGAGAGGCGACGTCGACTGGGGGGTAAGCAGTGGGGTAGCCCCGGGGGTGCCTGAAACACATCGCCATGTCATCATACAACATGGGCACATTATTGGAGAGGTGGACAGGATTAGGAGTGTTATCGATATGGAAATATGGAACTATTTCTTGTCAATAACATTTTTTTTAGCACCACATCTTACTGCCCGATCAGGCTATACGTTTATATACTAATTACGATAGTGTTTTTAGGGATGAGGATGGTTTTATTTAGAGGAAGTGAACCCACAATTGCGTGGAAGGAAAATGGAAAACCATTTTGAAAAAATCAACCTAGGTATATCTGACCGAGATTCGAACCTCGATCTCTCCGTCATCGGCAGTCTAGACTACTGCGAGAGTAGCACCTTAGACCATGCGGCCACCGAAGCGGGTTTGTCAATAATTGCATTATCTGTCATAATATATTTTTGAAACTGGCCTCGTGATATAGTGGTAAAAGCCCTTGACTGCTGACCTAGAGGTTCCGGGTTCGATTCTCAGCTGGTACCTAGGGTATTTTTCCCGAAAGGGGGATTACTACCCCAACGATCACCAGGGTTGTGTTAATTTTGCTTAAGTTAGTTTTAAGTGTTTCCACTGGTTCCACACCCTCATACTATCACCCTCATCTTATCACCATCATACGCGATATCTCCCTCATACTTACTATAACCCTCATACTATCACCATCATCTCATCCCATCGGGACATGAAAAGATCCTCCACAGAAAGGATGCACGATTAGTACATTCGGGCGTCCCCTTGGCAATGGTACATTAGTACTGGCTAATATTTCCACTACTGGACACGCCATTATTATTATTGTTATTATTATTATTATCATTAATATGTAACACTATGTTCTGGTTATTTTAGAGCTTTGTTAATAACAACAACCCACCTCGGTGGCATAGTTGGCTAACGCGCTAGTTTCGTGTTGAGTTAGACTGCCGAGGATGGGGAGATCAAGGTTCGAATCTCACTCGGGTGAACTGGGGGTGGCTTTTTCTGAATGGTTTTTCACTCTCCCTCCACACAAATGTGGGTTAAATTCCTCTAAATAAATCCTTCCTCATCCCTATAACCACTATCCTAATTATTATATAAACGTATAGCCTGATCGGGCAGTAAGATGCGGTGCTAAAATTAATTTAATAATAACAATAATAATATATCAAGGGTAGTTTTGTGACGTCACTCTTTCCGGCTCAGTCCCATCTACTATAGATGAAAGCTATTAATCTATCGGCATAACAAAATAACGTACTAACAATATAATAGTATAATTTCATGATTGATATTAAAACAATTGTACTTCAATTAAAGCTTTTCAATTTGTTTATCAACTCGTGGACTAAATGTAGTGCTTATTTCGTACCATTACGTCTTACTACCCGTCCAGGCTATACGCATTTTAGCTACGCTGATGGTGTAGGAACGAGAATAACGTAGGTTTGAGAGAAAATGTACCCACAAGGCGAACTGGATCGGACACATCTTAAGAGGAACTGTCTTTTGCACGATATCATAGGATAGGAGGAGCTTAGGAAGAAGGAGGATTCAAGTATTAGATGACTTGAAGTAAAGAAGACCATTCTGTGACCTGAAGGAGGTGGCAGAATACATGGCGAGTTGGTCTAAATTTCACTGACAAAAGGAATTTATCTGTCATAAGACAGAACAGCTAATAATAAAGGAAGATTTAAAGATGTTAGCCATTATTGACAGGGCGAGATGATGAAGAAACCGCCCTCCGCTACCCCAGGCGAGATTAGAACCCTGATCTGCCTATCATTGACAATCCAGCCTAATGTAAGTTGGACGTCATAGAACATTGTGACCACCAGTGCGGGTTGACTGACACACTTTTACCTTTCTTATGAATACAATAGTAGGTCAGAGCCTAAAAAATGAATCTTAATAAACAATCCTATATGGTATAAATTACCCATTAGTTACTTAAATACGTATTATCATAATGATTTACACCCAATATCACCTCTGATGAAAGTGCAGGTCTTATGGAGGAAAAATTTATCTTCTTTGTCTCTTGATTAACTGTTGCCAAATCTCCTCGCTCTCAGTAATGTCAGAAGGGGGTGTGCTGGGGTAAGAAGGAGCTACCGGCAACATCGACTAACCAGCGTATCACCACGACAACGTAATGACCACATGAAAACAAGAGAATGACAAGGCTGTCTCCCAATAGTAGCCACGGACTTTCCTCAGAGATGAACTTTGCCGATATCCTGGACCCCTAACCTCTAATGAGTGCTCGTTTGGGAAAATATGTTCAGTCAATGTATTGTAATCTCAATTACCGAGAGTTAGATTGTCAAATTATAATTGGACGATTGTACGATTTTATCGATAGCCTACGGCACATTTCGGGTTTCTATGGCAATATTTTCTTTAGATGAAACAAACACGCAAAATAGGCGGCTAAACATTTAATCCGATTTTATCATTTTGGTTACTACGTTTGACAACCCATTCAGAGGTTGTTTGCATATTCCCACATATCAGGTAGGAATAAGAAAGGTAGGCCTATATATTTTTTTAACATCACCCCTTAGTACCAGTTCGGGCTATACGCTTAGGAAGGTATAATTGAAAGGAAATCTATCATAATTTGCTTTAAGGAAGAGAGGGAAAGCATTTAGAAAAAAAAAAAAATTGCAACCTTCCAAGATTCGAACTAAGATCTCTTCATTATTTGCAAACTAGACTCAACATGACTTATGCCTTAGTACGTGTGCCTATCACTGCGAATTTTATTCAATTAAAATTACTCAATTTATTGAATGGTGTCCTGAATTCAAATAACATTTTAAATATGTCGCTAGGGTTTGTAAAGTTATTAAGGAACCAAATAAAATGTTTTCCTGAAAATTTACAACAGTGAAAATACTCGAAGAGGAACATGACGAGTTTAGTGTCTACAATTAGTTTGATTAACAATAATGATTTGAGGTGGATTTAAATGTTGGTAATTCCCTTCAGTGTGATAAAATACTGTTTATAAAATTACTTTGGTTTTAATATATGACATCCTTGACCGGGAGAGATAACTATATTTAGTTCGGTCGCTTGTGTGTGGACTATTAGCCGCTTTGGTGGCACAGAACATTACCCTGGGTACACCAGAGGAGGTCGCCTACCGTAATGAGATGACTTGATGATGATAGTGATTATGAAAATGTGAAGCCAGGAGTGATCATAAACCTAATTTAATCCTAATTAACCAAACCCTGGTGGCTGGTGGGATAGTTCCACTTTTGTTAAAATTACCCACTAGGTACTAGCCGGGAATTAAACCCGGGGCCCATAGGCTCGTAGCCAGGTGCACTGACCACTATGCCACGAGGCGGTTATTCTTTTCCTGATAGGCCTATATTATGTTTTAGAGTCTAAATAATTTCTTAGTAAACTCAATTCTTAGTAATTTGATAGTATATTTAATTATTTGTTTGCTTTTGATATTCTTTTATATTCGAGGTAGAAAACTCTAAGCCCTCTGATTAGTAATTTTCCCCATTTTAATTTAAATATCGAATTGTCTAAAAAATTCTTGAAAAATTTACATTTAAATTGAAATGGCCCCTTAAACAGAATCTCGCCTAAGCTAGTAGTTTAGTGGGAAATCTTCTTAAAAGCCATGTTTGGAATTCATTCACAATTCAAAATTTACTTTCATCAATATTTTTCGTTTTTGGATAATTTCTCAATAGTTTATGCCTTTGGGAAATTAACATACCGTCCTCGACATGAACTTTTGTGAAGTTTCAGACCTGGGTCAAGATTATGATTTAGGCAATAAATAATCTTCGAGAGGAAATGAGGTGTGGATAGCTATAGAGTTAATTCCTTAGCACTGATAAACTACCTTGGGGGCAC
Organism: Timema bartmani; assembly: GCA_902151455.1. Taxonomy (NCBI): domain Eukaryota; kingdom Metazoa; phylum Arthropoda; class Insecta; order Phasmatodea; family Timematidae; genus Timema; species Timema bartmani. The sequence continues at coordinate 144,740 of CABFWB010001437.1, forward strand.
AAATGGGTGTAATATGACTACCTACTTCAACAGACATGTAAACTCGCTTCAGTAGACACGTGACTTGAGGCGCTACTCTCGCACTAGACTAGACTGCCAAAGACGGGGTGATCGGGTTCGATCCCGGTTGGGTGTACTGAGGAGGTTTTTTCCTAAATGGTTTTCTACATTCCGTCTAGGTATATGCGGGTGCACTTATTATAAATTCAAACTTCCTAATCTCTAACACATTAGTGTAATAGTACGTAGGAGTATAACCCAAATGGGTAGTAAAGCATAGTGCTAAAAAATAAACATGTATCAACGCCCATTTCAATTCGTCAACAGACACACATTTGAATCTCCTAATTAATCTAGTGTGGCATTTTTTTTGTCCCCCTGTTTCACTACAAGTTCGGTTTACACGCTTATGAACTAATTTTATTAATGTTCTAGGGTATTTTGACCTATACGAGAAGATATAGAAAACAATATACCTCTCATTACAGGTGAATATTGGCTTCATTTATTATTATATCTGGGTTTAACATACAATCAGAAACTAACGTTCCAAAGTTGGTACATCCGGACTGGATCTCCAACTTTTACGTCACTAGCAATCCAGAGCAGATGAGTTTGACGTTTATTTAGCGTTCCCACCTATGTCGTTCTATAATAGCTATTTGATGATATATATTTAAAATCATTAAATATACAACTAATATATTGTACGAATTACATTTTTTTCAAGTGTGTGTGTGTGGGTCAGCGAAATACTCAAAGCAATATTTTTTTAAATTATGTAAATAGAAATTCATACAATTAGGTGTTTTAGGTGACAGTAAAGTATAGCACTATCTGAAATAGCTATAAGTGGTTTTTATAATTCAAACTTATGAACACTTAGTCCAGGGCAACCTTTTAAGTATTATTATTATTATTATTATTATTATTATTATTATTATTATTATTATTATTATTATTATTATTATTATTATTATATAACGTCTTACTACCCGTTAGGGTTAAACGCTTATGTACTAATTACGCTAAGGCTTTTTGGAATGAGAAAGGTTATATTTTAAAGTAAACGTACCAGTATTTGCGTGGAAAAACATTTTTTAAAAACCACCCTCGGTACCCCTGACCGAGATTCAAACCTCGATCTCCCCTTCATCGGCAGTATAGTCTATTGTGAAATTGACGCCTTAGAACATGCCAAGTGGGTCTTTTGAGTGTTTCCTGAGGGGTTTTTTTACGGTGAGAACTCGTCAAGACCAGACACAGCCCAACCTAACCCAACCTAACCCAAGCTAGAGGACAACCCCTAACGACTGTCTGCAACTGCTTATTCAATATATTCTCAGCTACCCTTAATATCTATAGGTCATATCCTCTATTTGAAACCTTAGGACGTACTGTGCCATGAATGATAGCGACCCACGAAAATTATAAAAACATTAAAATTAAATATAATGCATCGATTACACTCTCATTCACACACTGTAATGGTTGAGGGCAAGAAAATACTAACAATAAGTTATATAACTGTCACCAAGCCACATTGTACATAGTTCTAGTTGTGTCCTATAGAGAGAGGTTTATGTGTGTATCATCTGTCAATCAATTACATCATTATTATAACTGCCTTTCACCCTGCGAAACAATACAACTTCCTAACAAAGGGAGTTTTGCAACACGCAGCAACAAATCAATTGGTGACTGAACTGTTGCTTTTAAACAACAATAAATAAACTGAAAACTACTATTTTTACTTTCTTTCGACACTTCGGATAGAAAGCATTGCGATCGTCAAAAAATTCATTTTCAGAGATTTTGATAAATGTCGACGTTTCATGGCCTCCTGAAACAAAAAAAGTAGTTTTCACTATGCCATCTGTCTGTCTGTCTGTCTGTCTGTACCTCGGACTAGAGCTGAAACTATTTTACCGATTGTGCTAAAACTTGGTATCTGGGGTTTTCATAAGGTCCCCCCGAGGGTTTTTTGGAATTAAGTGTCCAACCCCAAATTTAAGGGTAGTTTACTAAGGGGCAAAAAGAGAAAAATCAATTTTCACTAAATTCGTTTTAAGATTTCGATTAAATGCTATATCTTGACACTGTTTATCATAATAAACAAGACAGAAATTTCAATTTTCTCATGAAAATGACTTTGAGGGTACTTTAAATGGGGGAAACTTTACAATTTTCATAATTTCTCCGCAATTATTTGAGATACGAAATATCTTACCATTGCAAAGTTGTAGCACTATTAAAGATAAAAAAAAATTATTTGAAATATAAACAAATACAAATACTTTTTAATACATGTCTTTGAAATTAATTTGACTCCTATGCTTTTGGTGAACAAATTTGCTCCTCTTTTTTAAATGTTCCTATAACAGTGTATATTATTTCATTTATGATCTTTGGTGTAGTGTTTCTACAATAATGCACACACCTATTATTTCATTTCACAAATCTTACGAGTTTTTGTTGGATGTATATTTTAAGATAAAAGCAAGAGAAAGTCTGTGCGGTGCGGCGTACTATTTATTTTGTGTGCCTATGACTGCGAGCAGGATATCAATAAGGTATAAAAGTGTTTTAGACAACCTAGCTGGTCATATGTGTCTCGCGGGCTGAAAGTTTGCAAACCCTGGTCTAAAGGGACGTCCAGACTGGGCGAGCGACTAAAATATAAAATAGGACACATTGGTTGTAATGAGAGGTGGCCAGACTGGAGCGAGCGAGCGACTAAGCGTGCCCGCTTGACCCGGTACAGTCTGGTTTACAGGCGCTAGGCAATATTATTGTATGTTGGTTCATTGAGTGCTAGGAAAACTTCTCATTTTGACATTTTTAATACTATCGATAGGTTTAGCACACTTGTTACTAACGGCCTAGCGGCCATACCTACCTCTCTCTCTATCTCTCTCTCTCTCTGTCTATATATATATATATATATATATAAATGATATGTTAAAATACTTCAATATTATAATCAAAGTAGGCCTTTACAAATAAGAATTACTATTAGCGTGGAGAGAGGATAAGAAAACCACAACAATAAATCACTTGTCAAAAACCACCCTCAATTCACTGAGCCAAGATTCTAACCTTTGCCTCCTCATCAACAACTATCGAGAGATATCTGCTGATCACGCGCACGCTCGCACGCTTGTCAGTCTGGCCGAACCCTAAGGCGTCACTCTCACAATGGACTGGACTGCTGATGACGTAGATATCGGGGTTGGAATTCCAGTCAGGTTACTGAGGTGGTTTTTTCCTTGAAAGGTTTTTCACTCTCTTTCCAATCAAATGCTGATACACTTACTCTAATTCAACCTTACTCATCACTAGTGAATTATTTTAATTAGTGCATAAGCGTACAAATCAATCGTGCATTAAAATGCGGTAATATATATATATATATATATATATATATACCGAGTACCACGTTTCATTTTAAAATATTTTATTAATCTCAGAAATATTTTATTGTATCGAAGACTGGGATGGTAATTTAGTTTAACATTAGTTAGTAAACAGTGGTTTTTTTTAGCACCGCGTCTTACTACCCGTTCGAGTAGTACACTTATGAACTAATTACTCAAATGGTTTTAAGGATGACGAAGCTTATATTAATTATAGGAAGTGTACCACATTTGCGTGGAGGTAGAGTGGAAAACCATTTTGGAAATATCGCCCTCAGTACATCTGACCGAGATTCGAACCTAAATACAGTCTAGTCTATTGTGAGAGTGACGCCTTAGACCACATAGCCACTGAAGCGGGTAGAACACAGTATTACATTGTACCGATGCGCGTCGTCACTTTTTAAACAATGTTTTAAGCTATGTTTTAATCAAATGAAATGTGAGAATGAAGCCCCAGCTGTTCAAGACCTCAAGACCTCACTCCTCGTCTTAGCTCCTCAACTGAGAATTTGAGGGGAAAAGTCCCACTCTGGAATGAGATTAGCGCCGAAGGAATGGCGTGGTCGGTATTTAACTCTGTCGGCATCTCGTCCCCATTTAACTATGAGTGTGTGTGTGAGAGAGATGAAGAAAGGTTGTGCGAAGGGACAATCAGGGTGTAATGAAGCACAGCCATCCCCCCTCCACTCAACAAACCCGCTCTCACTTTATGGCTAGACACGAGACTTTGCCGCTTACTCTCAGAAAACAGTTGCAGACTAAAGAGGACTATAGCGCTTCAGCAACGGCATTGGAACATGGGGAATAATAGACCATTTTCCAAATACGGGATGTTGAGAACTCAAGAAAAGGTAAGTGTTTTTGCAGTTTTTATGACAAAACAGTTTTTTGGTCAAACTAAATCAAATATTGCTTCCATACAAACATAGAGTTTAATTTTCTTCACATTGTGTGTGATACCAACATTAATTTGCGACATTAGATTAGACATTGCGACATTATATGACTATTTTTTTAAATGAAGAGAAAAGTTGTCATTAAATTCCAGGACTCCTTGAAAGATATTAATCAACTGTTAAGGTCACCATGTGAAGAAAATTAAACTTTATGTTTCTACTGGAGAAATATTTGATTTATTTTGGCCAAAACAATATTTTGCTATAAAACTTCAAAAACACTGACATTTTCTCGCAGACCCTACATTCCCACCTTAATTGGAGGGAATACAATGATGAAATCCTGAGTTTTAGTTTCCACTTCAGTTTAGTTCAGGACGTTAACACCAGAAACATGATCACATGAGTTTCATTAAATCGATAGCTCCAATTCTATTTATTTTCTCACTCACACACCGATGACAACTTAGGCCGTGGAAAACGATTCAGGAAAAACCTTCACAGTACACCCAACTGGGTTTCAAACCCTGACCTCTTCATCTAGAGCAAACCGGACTGAACGAGACTAACGCCTTTGTCCGTGTGCACACCAGTGTGGATCTCTCCCTATTGTTTTAATTTAATGTTTCTAGCATTGCGTCTTACTACCCATTTAGGTTTCGAATGTACTAACCACTCTAATGTTTAAGGATGAGAAAGGGTAAATTTACAGGAAATGTTCTCTCATTTCCATATAGGTAGATTGTAAAAACATTTTGGAAAAACCACCCTCAGTACACCCGATCGGTATTCGAACCCCAATCTCCTTGTCATCGGCAGTCAAGTCTACTGCGAGAGTAGCACCTTAGACCATGCGGCCACCGAAGTGGGTAATCTAGAATTGATAGTTCAATCTGTAGAGTAGTGGTGCAGTAAGCCAACGGTTCGGGAATCATAATAATTGAGAAAATGACCCGGGACCCGAACTTGGACTGTTTGGTTTTGAGCGTTAGTGGTCTGACCATCAAGCTATCCGGGCTCATCGTGTGGACGATATTTTTCACTACTAATTACTTATAAACCCACCTTACAGTTGATTAACCGGGAAATTAGATACAAGATTACACTCGAGCCAGAAAAATTATCCAAGCGCAGTTTTGTGCATTATTTGTTTGATAACAGGTAGATTGGGATCAGTTTGGTCGTTCTACATTTAAAATACTTATTTTTCAAATTTTTTTTAGTATCTTAAAACGGTCTAAGGCACTACTCTCGCAGTAGACTAGACTGCCGATGACGGGAAGATCGAGGTTCGAATCTAGGTCGGGTGTTCTGAGGGTGATTTTTCCAAAATGGTTTTCCACTCTCTCTCCACTTAAATGGGGTTACACTTCCTCTAAATATAACATTCTTAATCCCTAAAACCATTAGCGTAATTAGTACATAAGCGTATAACCCAAATAGGTAGTAAGACGTGGTGCTAAAAAATATATGTATCGTAAAATAGTTTCACTAGTCTCAACTACAATGTTTTTTGAAAGTAGAATACAAAAAACCACACCACGTGGTTCAAGATATACCTAAGTTAGGTGTTATCCGTGGGGTTAGACGTGTCTGGATGGACATTTGAGTGTTGGATTTATGGATCCATCTTTAACCACGCAGAGCAAAACGTTAGTTGGAGTTTCATTGCTATTTTTACAACTATTTTATACACTAATTAGACACAATTAGTTACGTAATCGATTATTTCGGTGGTTAAAGGATCGGTGTGGAGTTACATGGACCGAGGTTTGATTCTTGTTTACAAGTTGATTTGAAACTTTCGAGAGTTCACTGTACGCCTCTAAGATCCATATTATTAGAATTAGCAGTGTGTGAAAGTAGCATTTTAATTACGAAGAAAAATTGAAGCGCATCTTGAAACATGGGAAGCAAAGTCGAAATCGAAGTTAAGGTTTTAATTATTATAAGCACATAACCCTACTTTTAATTTTAAAATTGACTATTAAATGTATATAAGTGAAGAAAAAGCTTACAGAAAAAAACCCCACAAAGAACTGTATATTCTTTTATGCTGACAGATCTGACTTTATTTCTGATTACATTATAGACTTAGTTTAGTCACTAGTTGGTGTTAAAATAATCTTTAATTGCTGTTATGAAAGTGATAACATGTATTTTTGTTAGCAACACGTCTTACCACCCATTCGGACTATACGCTTATGTACGAGTTACGCTAATAGGCTAGGGATTAAGAAAGTTGAATCTAGGGGAAGCTTATACTCATTTGCGTGGAGAGAGAGTGGGAAACCATGTTGGAAAAATCACCCTCATTATAACCGACCGGGATCGAACCACAATCTCCCCGTCATTAGAAGTCTAAGCTTTTGTAAGAATAGCACCTTATACTATGCGGTCATCAAAGTGGGTTACATGCTATTGATATTCAAAGTAATTGTACAATGTTTAAATAGGTAACGCTATTAATATTTTTATAAATAAGAAATTCAATAGGCCTAACTAGAAAGCTACGAAATTATTTTCTCTCACGTTGTAGTAATGTAGTCTGAAATCTCATACTTTGACACAAATGAATATGAAAACCTAACTGACTAAATGAAGATGATTCTTAACTGCATCGTTGAACACGTGGACAAAGGCTTCAGTATAATCGGGTTTGGTTTTAAGTTTTAATAGGGGATGGGGTTGAAATTCCTACCAGGTGTACTGAACTGTTTTTTCTCCTAAATATTTTCTCACAATTATTCCCACGAATGTAGTTACATTTCCTCTAAATTCTACCTTCCATATTCCTACCATAATTTTGTAGTTACATTCTGAGAGTAAAGTTAAGGCGTTGTCTTGTCTAATTTGTTGGTGATGGGGAGGTCAGGGTTAGAATCTCGGCCATGCGAAATGACGGGGGTTTCCCCACTCAACCTCCTCGCAAATGTAGGTGCACTTTTTAAAAAACTTTAACTTTCTTATTGGTGTAGATATTAGAATAATCCTGACATGTAGTAATACTCGAAGAACAAAACCAAAACCCATTTCAGTGGCCGCATGGTTTAAGGCGCTAATCTCGTAATAGACTAAACTACCGAAGACAGGGAGATCGGGGTTCGATCTCGGTTTAGTATACCGAGGGTGTGTTTTCCTAACGGGTTTTCCACTCTCCATCCACGCAAATGCGATTACACTTCCTCTAAATATATCCCTCCTAATCTCACATTTTAGTGTAATTAGTACATAGGCGTACATTCCGAACGGTTGGTAGGATGTGGTTCTAAATAAAAATATTATTTTATGTGATTTGCGAGTGATGTTTTATCAATAAACATCTAATATTGTTGTGATCCTAATTAGTGTTACATTGAGTACAAGGTGGAAGCATAAATATTAAAACTTTGGTCCCGCAACTATAGACAACGAATAAAAGTTCAATAAACGTGAGCTACCTAGTAACTCTACTAGCACAAAGTGAGGATGTATGAAACACAAGATAGTTGGACCTACATAAAACAGGTGCACTCTATGTGGCGTCTATAAATATTATTAATATTAAACCAACGTTATGAAACACATTTTTAAACTTACCAACGTTTATTTCCAAACCTTTTAGTTACTTCTCATATTTATTTTATAAATAAGCTAACAATTTACGACGAAAGTTTTGCGGGGCCATAGCGTGATATAAAATAGCTTTTATTTCTATCGAACGCCAAATCTCTACGTTTGCCAAAATATCATAACTTGTGCAGTTAATGATCACGGCCGAAGAAAGTCGTGCAATCTAATGTGATTTTTTTTCTCAAATAGGACACTAAATTAAACTACTGTATTTTAAAATTATTTTACAAACTTTTCCGTGTACTAATCGTTCATTTGTATAATAATCTGTACAAGCATGTTTATCGATTAATTCAAAACAATTTTTAATGTGTATTAAATGCTTTCACTGTTTAACTTTGCAGGAATATTACAGTTAATTTTATCGTTTTATTCAAACTTAGTAAATTTAAGAATGTTTTATAAATGTATTTTGAGTTTTCTTGAAACTTAAAATGAGTTATTTTTTTAGAGTTGTTCAAAATAACCTCCTCTCAACTCATCTTGTCAAGTTTATAAAAGGACAACAAATCAAGCTAGAAACGTTTAACCAATAAATACCGTTTTCTGCGTTGGTGTGATTGCTCCCAACCAGCTCCTGCCGAGGAGGAGCGCGTGTGAGCGTGAAGCGTGCGTGTTTACTGTCCCGTTCGGACAACGTTCCGCAATCAAGGAGAACCGCACGGCGCGACCATCGGTGCCGGTATGCCGGTGAGGAGGGACGGTGGCTCGAGGGAGGTCTAACCGGCAAGGGGCAGGCGCGTGGCGTCTCGACGAGCATGCGCACCTGTGCGTATCACCGACCCACTACTCACTCCACTGTCTCGCTTAATATTTGATTTAGAAACGAATCGAATCAAGTTTGTGGGTTCCGCAGTCTACAAGATTGAGCCGGAGGAAAAGGTAGAATTTGTCAGGGGGGAAGCTTGGAATGGGACATTTGTGGGGAGGAGACAAATACCCACACTGAATAACCACCCACAACACCAAGACGACAAGTTTTGTAAGTTAGAATACGTGAACACAGATTTTGTTGGTGAGGTATATCTCCCTCGAGTAAAATCCACCACAAAGTTGATTAAAAGCCAACTCCAGCTCGTCTGATAGGATTCAGCAAACACTCCGGTAGTTTTAAATACGACATCAATTATTCGTTTCTTAGCGCAGGTGGAACTAAGTTTAAAATAAAATGTGCACAAGTAAAAAAAAAGTGACCAATAGTATATTATTGGCCGTTTTGGAGTAGTCGAGTGCAGGCACTGGGGTACGAGGAATAGCTGGTCTTTTACTTTTATTATTTCACTAGGACTTTGTTTACTTGTTACTTGCAGAACTATTTAAAGAGACTCTTAGCTGGCTATGCCACTTTCAGGGTACACCACGGGGAGGTGATCTATGGTCATATCCCATTTTTTTTATTAATGATCTATTGGTCTAGGTCAGGTCAGCTTAGGTTATGTTACTTAGGGCCAGTTTCATAGTCAGATTTAGTACGCCTAAAGTGCAAGTCGATACTAAATGCAGGACGACATCCACCTAGACCAAAATGGAATGGGCCAGTTTCGCATATGAAACTGGCCCATTCCATTCAATTTCAGGTAGGTGACGTCTTGTATTTAGTATAGCGCCGCACTCGAGGCGTACTAAATCTGACTATGAAACTGGCCCTTAGTGTAAGTTGATTTCAGCAACAGATTGAGAAGGTATTTCTGTTACCAGTTCACTGAGCACTAACCAAGCCGGGAAAAAACATTCTCCCCTTCACCAGAATTCCGCATTATTCGCGCTCAACTGCTACAGATTCATTCTGGCTGGACAAACGGATTGTTTGGTTTTGTACTACATCTCACCGTTCATCCGGTCAAATTTTACACTTATGGGGTTGGAATGAGAAGAGTATAATTCCAAGGAAATGTACCAGCGTATGTATTCAAGGTATCAACTAACAGACCTAATGGGAAAACAGAATTGGAAGTACCTAGACACAGATAGGAGGACAACATTATAATGGACCTGAAACAGATAGGGTTTAATGAGGTGGACTGGATAGAACTAGCTCAAGATAGGGATAGGGTGCAATGAGGTGGACTGGATAGAACTAGCTCAAGATATTTCAGGTAGGTGACGTCTTGTATTTAGTATAGCGCCGCACTCGAGGCGTACTAAATCTGACTATGAAACTGGCCCTTAGTGTAAGTTGATTTCAGCAACAGATTGAGAAGGTATTTCTGTTACCAGTTCACTGAGCACTAACCAAGCCGGGAAAAAACATTCTCCCCTTCACCAGAATTCCGCATTATTCGCGCTCAACTGCTACAGATTCATTCTGGCTGGACAAACGGATTGTTTGGTTTTGTACTACATCTCACCGTTCATCCGGTCAAATTTTACACTTATGGGGTTGGAATGAGAAGAGTATAATTCCAAGGAAATGTACCAGCGTATGTATTCAAGGTATCAACTAACAGACCTAATGGGAAAACAGAATTGGAAGTACCTAGACACAGATAGGAGGACAACATTATAATGGACCTGAAACAGATAGGGTTTAATGAGGTGGACTGGATAGAACTAGCTCAAGATAGGGATAGGGTGCAATGAGGTGGACTGGATAGAACTAGCTCAAGATAGGGAGAGTTGATGTATTTTAGTAAGTGCGGCAATGAACTTTCGAGTTCCTAATAACTTAGAGTAAGTATGTTAGTAAGTAACCGCGTTTACGAAGTGGTAAAGTAGAAAATAATTGACGGGGAACCACCTTCGGTACAGGGATCTGAACCCCAATTTCTCCGTCAACGATTGATCCAATTTATCGTAAGAGTGACTACTTATACCATGCTACCAACTAATGGTATAGAGATGAGAGATATAAAGTTTGTAGGAAATGTGCCCACATTTGTGTGGTGGGAAAGTGGAAAATAATTTATTAAATAACTCCTCAGCACACCCAGCCGGCTTTCAAGCCCAGACATCTCCATATCCAGCAACCAGACAGGTAAGACTGATGCCTTAGTCTGCTTGTCCAACGGTGAGATTTTCTCCTTATTAAACTTCTGAAGATTCCATTATGTTTTTTGGTAATTTAGGATGGTAGTTTCTTTTTAAAATACGTTCGGACAAAAGTAGACGTATTATGATAATATATTGTCCGTAGTGATCTGTTTTCTGAATACCATTTTTTGTATTGGGTTGATTAGAACTATGTTTTGTTCTCTCTTACTATACTCTCCCTTTCCCCCCGAGCCTAGATAAAATGAGCACGACAGCCACCTTTTCTGCATAAAGTGCGTGCTCCTGATTAAGTCATTGCCCTGCTACAACATCTTTGGGTGGGTCTCAGTTTCTTTGCCGTCTTCATAAGGCTTTTAGAGAAGATTACTTAAGCTTTCAGAAAGTCTGACGGTATAACTTGCAGGGATAAACTCGCTATATATAGCACAGTACTGGTACATCGTCATGCAAGAGTGAGGCATGACAAATCACTCCATTGCTCTCAGCTTTATCATACATACAACAACATATCGAGGGATTTATTTGGCAATCTAAAAACAGAAAGCAGTTTTTTCGAATGGTTTTTATTTGTGTAAATAAAATTAATGTATAATCACAGTATTTGATTTTCACAATTGTTCAAATTAAGACTTGTAAATTTGTTGGCAGGCATTTATTTATTTATTTAGCACCACGTCTTACTACCCGTTCGGGTTATACGCTTAAGTACTAATTACGCTAGTGGGTTAGTGGGTTAGGAATTGGGAAGGTTTTAATTGAGAGGAAGTGAAACCAAATTTGCGTGGAGGGAGAGTGGACAAACATTTAGGGTATACCACCCCCAGTTCACTCGATCGAGATTAGAACCTAGATATATCCCCGTCCTTGGCAGTCTAGCTCATCACGAAACTAGCGCGTTAGCTAACTACGCCACTGAGGTGGATTTTTAAATAAATAATTTACATGTTGATACTATCACATTCATAAATTACTATAATTTTGTGATGTCTAAAATGGCTACTATTTATTTATCAATGTCTTAAATTCAGTTTAAAGAGTTTAATTCATGTTTAAAATTGTTGTTTTAAGTAAGGGGCAGTCACGATAGAGTTACGCCAACATGAATGTCAAGTAAGATATTGTTTTCTGTTACTTTTTAGCTACCAAACACCAGGAACTTGTCATTTGTTTGGAAGCTTATACAACAATAACTTCGGAATGGTAGTCGAGAGACAAATTTAAAAAAAAAGTAAATTATTGTATCATAGGACTTCGTTTGCTCTAAAATTAGTAGAAATCCAACCAGAAGCTGTGAAACACACACATACAGTGGACTAGAAAGACATGACCAACACGTTAACTTTTTTTTTTATCAAGGGATAGATCGAAAATAAACACAATAGAATATATTTTGCAATCACATCAATAAGAATGGTGATTCACTCAAAAGCTCTCTTCATAAAACTGCAAAATAAAAATATGCCAAACGAAACACTCTCAATATCGGGAACTACAATATATTTACTTTTTTTTTTTTACATTTGAAATGCTTAGTAAGGAACTTTTAAGAATATTAAGAAAAATAAAATTCAATTTTAGGTTAATTTAAGTTGGAAAAGTTGTACTAGATTGACGTGAAAGAAATATAAATATAATATATATGCACAATATTTAATTGATATTTTTAAAAGATTTGGTAGTAATAGTTACAAGTTATGATACATTTTAACTATGAATATGTTGAAATTGTAACAAACATTTAAACATCAGGTACATTTTAAAATACACATTTGAGTCAAATACACTTAAAATTAAGTTGAAAGAATCAAAGGATGATGTGACTATGCATATATTGAAATTTAATGTATTATTCTTGAGAAATGACAGAAAAATTATTAAATTTGAAAAGTAAAAATTGAATTTATTTCTTAGCTGTTCTCTGTTCCTTGATTTCTGGCTGCAAGAGCTGCACAGTTATTTAGACATGTTTCAATGCACCAGCGGCATCATCCTTAAGTCTGATGAGAAAGAAAGAACACACCTAATGCAATTTATGGCTAAGACACAATACGCGAGCCAATAGTGTATAACATTAAAATTAATGAAGGTTCATAAATTATAATGCTGAAAAAATAAATAATTATGAAACATCATACTTACCAGAAATTAAAACTCTGTGCTTGAGTATCCCATGTCGTGTTATTAAGGGAAATAATAGGAGAATAAAATTACAATTAACGTTTATATAAAATGAGTGAAATAAGAACAGTCTGGAAAAAATATAATATGAAGTCAAGGATATTATAAATATAAGAAGGTATTTTGTATTGTGATATTGTGGAAATGAGATAGTATAAAGATATATTTTGAATTTATTTATTAATGATAATTTAATTTAAATAAAATAAATTATATGGGATTGAAGATAGAATGACAATTGAGGAAATTAAAAAAGGTTCAAATATTCTCGACACTGACCCGAACAGGTCATTAACTACTATGGAAGGATGGGCGGGTGCAGATAGGAATGGAGGTTTTTTTAAATTTAGGTATGTTGTTAGTTTTAAGTGTAATTGACTCAAATGTCTATTTTAAAATGTACCTAATTTTTAAATGCTTGTTACAATTTCAACATATTCCTAATCAAAATGTATCATAATTTGTAACTATTACTACCAAATCTTTTACAAATATCATTTAAATATTGTGCATATATATTATATTTATATTACATATTTATGTTTCTTTCAAGCCAATCTAGTACAACTTGTCCAACTTAAACCAACCTAAAATTGAATTTTATTTTCCTTAATATATTTACTTGTTTTTATATTAGTTAATGGAATTTATAACCTCTATGGTATTAGCTCGTAATCGAGCCATACCTACCGGGCAGCCACCATCATTTGGCGAAAATAGTGCCAACTTGTGGGATTATAGGATGCCATATGTCAGCACAACGAATCCTGCGGCCGTTAATATCAGTTTTATAGACCAGAGCCGCTATTTTCCCATTGAAACAGCTCCTAATTTGTCCTCACAAGGCTGAAGTGACACCATTCCAGACCCATTGTTTCACAGATAATCTGGGAATTACGAGGATCGAACTTGGAACCTTTGGATCTGTAGCCAGAAACTCTGACCACTATACCACAGAGGCGGTCATGACACTTATATATTTATTATTCAATACTCTTAAAAATCAGCGATATTCTTGATTCGAGTGAAATTTCCAAAGATGACTAAAGGCTATAAATTGTTTAAACAGTGTGACTTGTCTGAAATGTCACTCTCCCATTGAAGTATATCATCACTTTCAAAATGCTAAATACAGGAATTAGAATATGGGAAATTTCCTAGGATCCATTTCTCTTTGGCCCAGTCTCTCTTTCAACCCTACTAAATTTCCACAGACTCCAAAGGTTTGCACACACATACACACACACACACACACATACATATCATACTCATACATCCTCGCTTCATCTTATACGAGCGTAGGTCCCAAGACAGTCTTTAAGACTTTGACCACTTTGAGCGTCTTTGATGGAGATGTCAACTCAACTTCAAAGGTTTTCCTTCACTTTGCGCCTTTCCCTCCCTTCTGTGTGAACCGCACTAGTGAAAGCAACACTTTGCATCGCCTCGCCTGCAAAGTAGAACTCAACTAGGCTCTTCTAGTTGATGCAAGAAGAGAGGAAGATCTACGGGTCGCTTAGTTCCACAGGAACTAGTCATATCTTAGCTACTAGACCCACCCCTACCAAAAGCTGATACATCTCACACGAGAAAATACTCTCCTTCACAAGTTTCAGGGGAAATTTACATTAGTGAGCTATCGCGGTCTCTGTTGAATCTTCCGAAACAAGACTTTAAAATAGTACTGAACAGGTAAAACAGCTGTTTTACCAACATTTACAATAACAAATAACTATAGATTCGGATAAAGAATGAAGTTCTTTATTCACATTACATAAAATTAGATACTCCTTAAAGATTAAATCACTATTAACATTTTGCAACAAGTTTTACTACCCATTAAATGTACTGCCATTAAACACACTTATGGAGTAGTGATGAGAAATGTAGTATTTAAAGGATGTGTACACGAATTTGCGCAAAGAGATAATGAGAATCCAATAAGGAAAAAAACACAACCCTAAGTATACCCAGTTGGGATTCGCACTCCGACCTCCCTATCACCAGCCAAGCGGACCAGTTGAGACTGATGCTTTATTCTATGGGCTCAACGTTGTGGGGGTTTGTTTTTTTGGGCTCTATAGAAAGCTCAGTTGGTGGCAATTCCATACTCATGGATTAAGTAGAGTGTGATGAACAGGTGGGTTTGCAAAGCCTGGGCACTAAGAACCTGGGACTTAATAGTCTTAGTAGATTCTAGGGCACTACAAGAGTGTTCACAGACATCTCAGCTCAGTCTGTTGCGTTACTTTCTAATGTCAGCGTCCTGGATTCAATTCCCTATGAAGGTTGAAAATGTATCACCGTGTAACCGAAAGTTTTTTTTTTAGTTTCTCTCTATCTTACAGGTAGAGAAAGTATGGTGATCGTCAAAAAAATCGAACTCGAAATTTTGATGAATTTTGACGTT
>CABFWB010001438.1:0-16754 GCA_902151455.1 Timema bartmani
TTGGGTCACCCCTGTACTACGGGTGGTATCTAGTTCATCGCTCTGTGATGAACCAGATTCCTAGAGCGATAGACACGCGTCGGGTCACCCCTGTACTACGGGTGGTATCTAGCTCATCGCTCTGTGATGAACCAGATTCCTAGAGAGATAGACACGCGTTGAGTCACCCCTGTACTACGGGTGGTATCTAGTTCATCGCTCTGTGATGGACCAGACTCCTAGAGAGATAGACACGCGTCGGGTCACTCCTGTACTGTGGGTATTTACTAATACGTTAGGGATGTAGAATGTTGAACTAAGAGGACAGGTACCCAAATTTTCGTGAAGGGAGAATAGTAAACCATTAAGGAAAAAAATCTTGGACGCTATTTTTGACTTCACTGTGTAAAAACATATATTGAGCCTCTGGCTGGCCCGGTTCCCCATTAGTGTAAATATGTAGTTAGCACAGATGAGTAGTAGCTCCTAAGACGTGTAGCACAAAAACAAATCTTCTCTTCACAGACTACTGTGATCGGTAGCCATCTTGGTAGTACTGACATTGCCTTTGCCGGTTAATATTTTGTTACAGTACTCCGAAATGACAGGTGAGGACTGGCTGCGGTTAGAGCCTCAACCCCAGCCATGGTATTTGGCGACCATATTGGTAGTGGTGACAATGGCGCTATTGGTGCAGTGGAACAGGGCATGGCTGCGCAAAGCATGGTTTATCAGCAAGCTGCCAGGTCCTCCTGCCTTGCCCCTACTGGGAAACACGTTGCAGTTCTGCACCAGAAAGGGTGAGTGTTTGGCTGGTTGCATACACACTCTTCCCAAAATAACCGTAAGGTTCGCCTTCGGTTTTTGCCAGAAATAATTTACCTATTTACATATATGGATCAAACACATTCGATACATCTCAAGTTTAGATGTATCCACTTAATTTTAATTTAATTTATTAGTTAACATCAGAAACCTTTTCAAATGAATTACACCAGAGTAATAACAGTGATTCCAGTTATCTTTATACAGTTAAAACAAAACTAACCATGATCACAACTGAAATGTACGAATGAATATATTGAAAGACAACAATCTCCCAATTTTGAAATCAGGCATTTCGAAATTATTGTCCATGTTTGGATAAACGTTGGTGAGTGAATTAACATTCTCTATGGATTTCATGGATCCTTAAGGATTCATGGAGCCATCCCTAACTAAAACTGCTATAAAAAAACAATAAATAGAGCCAAGTGTTAAGAAATTGTGTCGTGTGTTGGCCAGGGATAGGGAAGATTACAAATAAACTACTCAAGGATAAACCTCCCCTGCTTCGTCTCTGGGTTTCCGTGCTGCCCCTGGTGATCGTGCTGTCCCCGGATTACATTCAGGTCGGTTGGACAAGCGCAGAGTGGTAATGTCTCTAGATGAAGTGACTTCATTTCAGTCTTTTACCTCTGGTCTATAGTATAGCCTGAGCTGACAAGTTGATGTCTACTTAAAGATGCCTAGAAATATTACAGAGGTATGATTCCAGATATATTTCCTTCTTTACATGTATACATTTTTTATATTACTACAATATGCACCAAGGTTATTAGCGATTTATTATAAGGGGTAGGGAATTTGAAAGTATCTTAAAGGAGATCGATCGGAGGGCACATAAACTAAATGTCAAGCTCAACGAGTCTGGATTTCTAGGGACGGCAAGGTCATGGTTTAAGTCCTGGTCAGTACTAAGGGTGCTTTTTTTCCTTAACGATTCTCCAGAATTCTTCCCCGTAAAGGCTCAGCTTAATTTCCCTCAATTCTACTTTCCTCATTCCTACTCTATTATTGTAATTAAATGTGTATAGCCTAAACAAGAAGTAATACATGGGGTAAAAAATAAACCCATAGGAAATTCAGTTATATAACATGATTAGAGGATGAGAAAACTAAAATATAACCAGGCTTAGATTCAAACCTTAACCTCCACATCACTGGCTGTTCAGTATATTGTGAGAATGACACCTTAAACCATGTGGCCACCAATGAATGCCTCTAAGTCTCTTGTCTAATCTTATCTTTATGTCCAGGCCAAGGTTATTTATTTATTTTTTAGCATTGCATCTTACTACCTATTCAGGATATCAGCTTATGTACTAGTTATGCTTATTGGTTAGAAATGAGGAAGGTTGAATTTAGAGGAAGTTTACCCACATTTGTGTGGAGAGAGTGGGAAACCATTTAGTAAAAATCAACCTCAATACACCTGACTGGGATCAAACCACAATCTCCACGTCATCGGCAGTCTAGTCTATCGCAAGAGTAGCCCCTTAGACTATGCAGCCACCGAAGTGGGTTATTTATTGTTAATAATCTTAGTGTTGTCGAATAACTAAAGAAAAACTTATGTTGTGCAGATTGTGCTGAGTAGTCGGGATGAGACGTATAAGAGCACTTTATATTCCATGGGTCGCCGATATCTGGGAGATGGTCTCATCACAAGTTCAGGTAAATTAATTAAATACATCTTAATCAATTTTATTTCAACCACTCTTTGAATTTATCGTCAGGGTAGATAGTTATGTTCTAGGCACACAAATATCCCAAAAACCAACAAAATAATACAACAAGTATTCAGGTAAAATAAGTTATTTGTAATCTTTCGCAGCCGGCATAATATGCAATAAAAATAATCTCGCTAGATGGCTTCCAAAGGCTGTTGTTGTGATGAAGATGGCTGTTGTAATGGCAATCAAAATGTTGGAAGTCATTTTATCGATGTGGATACAACTCTAGAAAAATTGTATCTCATTAATGTGCTATTAATAGAAACTCAAGTATTATATAAGATTAAAATAGGTTGAATTAAAAAAAGTTTCATGTTTTAATTTGATTTTCATGTGAAGGCTGACGGTATGATTGCAAGTACACAGATAACTGCCACAACAATACACTTGTGTTT
The DNA here is from genome assembly GCA_902151455.1 of Timema bartmani. Lineage (NCBI taxonomy): Eukaryota > Metazoa > Arthropoda > Insecta > Phasmatodea > Timematidae > Timema > Timema bartmani. Next base: position 2,930 of record CABFWB010001438.1, read on the forward strand.
TTCCTGCATGTATATATGTATTTGCTGTTATATATTCCCTTTCAGGTCCCAAGTGGAAGAGGAATCGGAAACTGATAGCCCCAACTTTTCACATCAATGTTGTGAAGGACTTTATTCCGGTGTTTATACGTAACACCCACATCATGGTTGCAAATATGAGTAAACATATCGAATTGGGCGAGTCCATTGATATCGGCACTTACACCTTCTCTTGTACTCTGGATATAATTGCAGGTAAAACGTGTTCGGGCATCTCACATCTATTCAATTGTGTTACACTTGGGCACATGAAAATAAAAAAATAGTACTCTTTATTGAAAATGACACCTGGACATGCAAATTGAACCTATACCTTGATATTTATATGCGGCTATAACAATACTTAGCGACTATAATAGCTTGGATTTTTAATCCATGCAAAATAATGTTTGATATGTTACACAAGTTGGTTAAGTCAGTGAGTGAGTACAGTAAATCATTCACTTATACTGCAACTTTGTTCCAAAGGTTTCCACACAAATTTAAAAACTCTGTAAGATAGATTATGCTTATACATGATGTATTTTTGTCATATTATGTGTTCATTTCAAAAAATAATTAAAACTAAACAGGTTATGCTTATGAAAGAAAGCTTTGAGAAAATGAGACTTTATTCAGTATCTTATCAATTAGCTACCTAAACATAAAACATAGGTTATTGTAAGGAAACACACACACACATGTAAGTTTTCTTGAATTTGAATCTTTATGTTATCTACAAATCTAAAATCTCAAACTTGAATCCGAATCTTGGAAAAAATTATGAACATAAGAGGAAATAAAAATATAAAAGAATAATAGAAAATAGAAATAGTAGCTGACTGTTAAAATATTTCGCTAAAATTAATTCATTGTTCATACATTCAGTGTTAAATTAATGGTCTAGGGTCTGGTTGTTAAGTTTGTTCTATTATAATCCATCTGAATCACTAATAAGCTGCATTAAGGCTATAAAACAAACTATAATTCAAAATTTGAAAATAAATATATATGTCTCGAATTCGATATTTTCTCAAATCCTTGCCTCATGAATATCCTTAAGGATTCAAGTGTTCAAGGATATACCTTAAGGATTCGAGTGTTCGAGGATTCTAGGTTTACTGCCTAATATATATATATTTGTATACTATGTTCTCAGACTATGTTTAAAGTGGAAGTACCAGTACTGTAACCACATGTTTATATATCCATATAGCTCAAATCTATATAAGTCCAGGATTTCTTGTAGCTATACATTTTAAATACAAATATAATAAAGGAACAATAGTTTGAATTGAGTCCTAGCCAGGGAGTCAAACCAGAACTAATAACTGAAATTAAGTTATTTTTAAGAAACCTGAAACCCTAAAAATAACTTAATAATAATTGCATTTTATGTCTTTCTTACTTTAACTTAATTTTACCTAGAATTTTTTTTATAGGATTTCAAATAAAATTTAACAAATTTACTATGTTTATGTTATTAAATTTAAATGTATATTAAGTTTGTAATTTATATAAAATGACATGCTATGAATTGCTAACATTAAAAACACACTATTTTAAGTTGAATATAAAAATAATGATATTTTATAGATGAATGTTATGTTGCATCGGATAAGCTTCGCTTCAAGGCTTTTCACTATGTAATTGAAAACTTTTTGGTATTTCAGTCATTTTTAATCTTGTAAAAATAACTTAAAATATATATTAATAATAAAGTCAACGTTTATAGATGCATTGAATTAATTATAAGTAGGGCTCTTATTTATGACATATCATAATTTTAGTTTCACCTCGAATTTAATGCTTAAGAACTATAAACATATTTTATGTTATCCTCACTCCAAATATACACTTTTTTTTCATATAATTGCATATTTTGATCAGTTTTTAAATATTAGGTCATGTTTCCACTATTTTTGGGGAATACACTCATGTTTGATCAAAATTACTGTATATTTCTAATGTCTATAAAATATATAACATTAATATTATATGTACTTCACATTTAATAATAATGTTATTCTCGCGTAAATATCTTATAACCAGATTACTTGTAGGTAAGAATCATATCTGGTTTTGATTGCTCAAAACAGATTCACTATTCCTGACAACTTCAAGTACTACTCTTTACCTGTTAGAGAGAGACCGTTTCTGGAGAAACCCGAGTAGTAAGAACAGGAGCAGGCTTAGCTGGGCTCAAGGGGCGGGAGTCACTGACCGCTTCGTAGAACTGTCCCTCCCTACCCTACTTAATTCTTGTTCTGCTTGTAAATGCTCTCCTGGTTATCTTTAGAATGTTTCTGTGAATTAGTTGCTAGTGTGTGACCTACTCATTCAGTGGGATACGAAACCTGCTCAGTATAAATTATATCTGTCGAGATTTATCATGCCGAAAGTTAGAGAATTAAATAGTGTGAAGTTGAAAGGTTTTGTGAAAGAATTTGTTGAACAGTTCTTTAGTATTGATGGATCGATATTGCTCTGTAATGTATGTGAAGTGAAGGTAATCAATATAATTAAAGATTTGTTGGCTAATTTCTTTTATTTTAAGCTACTTCATTGATTTGATAATATTCACTATCATTAATATACATTTTTATATCATTTATTGGTATTTTTAAGGGCATATTTGTAAGCATATTTCACGATTTTTAAGGTCATAAACATCTGAGCTTTAATTATATAGTAAAAATGTTGCTTCATGATTGCTTTAGTATAAACTTTAACTGATAACAGGTAGTTCTCCTATTATACATGTTTTTACTATGCAATTGGGATATAATGTGATCATTGAAATAATAGTTTTTTTATAATGCGCTCTCGAGACAGCTTTCGCATGATTTTCGAAAGAGGGTCACGTTGGTTTCGGTAATTTGCCGCATTAATACCTTGTTTCTCCACCGTTAGTGTTGTAATCGTAAATAGCCTACCTAATGGTTTTCCTCGTTAGGGTTTATTTTGTTCTATGTAGTCAAGGTATGTATTATTTCTGTATTCTAATGTATATTATTTAATATTTTTGACATTAATCTTTATAAACAACACAGTGTAGATCATATTTATAACCAAAATGAACTATAATATAATGTCAAAATATGAAAGGAGAATAACTTTACATAGGTCTGGTCAGTATCTACTTCCCCCTAACCTTTATTTTCCCATAACGTGATTTTTTATAATGCAATATTTTTCTAGAATGCAACTATCGCATTATAAGAGAACTTCTCGTAAATATAAGAGATGTCTAAATTTTATTTCCAATCGTATAAAAAAATCCCCCACTGCTCTTTTATACTTGTACAGGCAATTCTCATTTAATTATATGATGAGAAAAGTAGAATTAAGAAGGAATGTATCTGCATTTGGATGGAGGAAGAGTGGGAAACCATTTAGTAAAAATCACCCTTAGTACAGTCACCAGGGTTCAAACCTTGACTTTCTGCCTCCAGCAAATCAGACTAGATGAGTTTTATGTCTAGTTTGTGTGCTCACTTAAGCATATATAACAAATTAGATTGAAAGATACATATTTTTAGACATTTTAAGTGTTAATTTTACAGTTGTGTTTATTCTAGAGACAGCTATGGGAACCCCTATCAACCTTCAGCAACAAGGGTTGCACAAAGAGTACACTACTTCATTCAGAAAGTAAGTTAACTAAAAAATATGATTCTTCGCTACTTTATGAAATTTCAACATCTCATCTGTTCAACTTGTAGCAACTCAAGGCGGTATTCACAGTGACAAAAGCATCAGTCTCATTTTATCTGGTTTGTCGGTGACAGGGGAGATTGGGATTAAAATAATGACCAATAGGACAAGCCGATGGGAGAGCCATCTTTAAGAGGAAAGTTATTTTTTATATTGATGATTTTTAATTATTGGAAGAAATAATCAATAGTTATAATTTTTATTCAAAAGGTAGATACAAGAGGAAACTATTGTAGTGTAGTTATTAGTTAGACTTCCGCAATTCACATATTCATAAAACAGTGTTATTTTAATTAAATCCGCCCCCATCTTTGGAGATTTTAAGATTCAAAAAATAACTTTTTTTTTCCATCAAATTTTGAATCATAATTTGTTTAAGAGCTATTATGCTGAATATTAGTTGTTAAACCCAACCAAGAACAATTTAACAACATGACCCCAGAATATTAATTTACTACTTAACTGAATATATGAATGTTATGATAATTAATTAATGCAATATTCATCACCAACTGTTTCCAGCCTGTGGCTGGGTCAGTTTAGTAAAATGCCTCCATCTTCCACATCTTGGGGTAAAATTAGGGCACTAAAGTGCAATACAAGGAGCCTATCCAGTGGGTCCCGCTTAACCTCTCCTACTCAATCCTGATCTTGCCACCAAGTGGTGTACCCCGAGGCTTGAGCATCCTAGTGGAGGTTAGGTTGAACCCCAGAGGAAGCTTGGTCAGGTGTTGACAAGAGACAGGAGACTGGTCAGGGCCAAAACCAACAGGCTTGGAACAGGGTTTGGCCAATGGCAGGAGGGGATTGTGAGGGTTTGTGATGATTTAAGTCATAGTCAGCACCCGTAGCCTCAGTTAGGGAATGTTACCACCAAAAGGTCTACCTGAGGACCTAACACTCGAGAACATAAAGTTAAATACTGGGCTTGATTATTGAATGTATTCTAACAAAAATATTTAACATTTAGTTGTAGCTTAAGAATTAATATGAGCAGTGGCGGATTTAAAATTTTTGCACCCCTAGGCACAATTATAATATGTCCCCTTCCTTTTTTTTTTCTTTTTGTCAAGGGCTTTAGGAAGTTTCGGTGGAAATAGGTGTTGGGGGAGGGGGAAGAGGTGGAGGGCGGAAGTTAGTATTCTAGAAAAGATTTCTACGAAAGATAATCAGGCATGTACAGTACATGCTCTACAGTAGCTTTAGTTAACATTATGAAGAAGCGGAGAGTGACTCAGTTACAAAGTGATTGCAAAGTACAGTTAATTAAAAATAAATATTGTCGTTCTGACTTAAACTTGAACTATTCCGATAATGTTAGCCAATAATTTTTAAACATAATTACTAAAAACAATATTATAGTAAAAATAAAAATGCTATCCAAAATGTGCCCCCCCTAGGCCATGCCTAGTGGGCCTGTAATGTAAATCCGCTTCTGAATATGAACAACATCAGTATTGAAAGGGAAAAAAATCACAGCAATGTGGGAAAATTAATCTATCATGATTAACATGCTTTCGAAACTTTAGATTAAGAAAAAGTGGATTCAACTAATCTTTAGAAAAAGTTGTAAACTAACCAAAGATACTATAAATTGAGTAAATGTAGTTATACTTTTGAATAAACAAGAGAAATGTTAGAAAGTTGTTATCCATGCATGCTGCTCTATTTCCTTTTTTCCTGCTAGTTTGTAAGTCATCTAACACTGAAAAAAATGTTGTCCTAGAGCAATGAAGATCATGATGAACAGGGTTTTGAATCCTTGGTTCATGCTGGATACCCTCTTCAAGTTCACCACGGAGTCTAAAGAGTTGGAAGCTCACTACGACAACATCTGCTCACTCGCCAAACAGGTGACTTAATCGTACAGCCTCTCTTGTGGTCGATTGGTTATACGTGTGGACTAAAGGTCTGCAAGACTCTTGTTCCACTCCAGACGCTGCCTGAAATAAAACACATCGGTGTTTAGTGTTGGGTGTTACTATCTTAAGTTAGAATACTAATTACTATTAATCAACCAGTTAGCTGTAAAAATGGTTAGCTTTATGTACAGATTTTGCACAAAAATGTTTTTTTTTATTTGAGTAGGCCTATTTAATGTGCACTTTAAGAACAAATTTTTTTTCAGCACACAGCTTACAAACTGACTTGATTCTAGAAAGAATAAAGCACCCATTCCCTCAGCAATCAATTCATCAATGTGAAAGGTGAAGCTCCAATCTCACTAATGATACATTTTTCGACTCTGCTGGTAATAGAACTTAGGAGACCCTTAGTTTAGTTGTTAAGATATTGGATGGAATTTCCGAGAATATTTTAAGAGTTTTAAGAGCCAAAAACAAAATTGTATAGATATATATATATATACTTTGTTTCATATCTACTTCAGCAATTTCTTAATTGGAAAAGTTCTTTCATTTATATTTTCATAACTTCAAAGCAATTCCTGGTTCAAACATTATTAAGATTCTAAGCTAGTAATTACATGAATGGTAATTAATGCTCTTACAATAGTTTGTAAGTTATAAACAGCACCTATGTTTAGAGAGTGCACAGTAAACACTTGAATAAAAATTAGACTAAGAGAAGTGTTTTTTGGCTTCCTTAGTTCCTCCAATCTCTTGAATATTGTTGTGAATGTAAACAGTTTCATAGTTTATCTAGAATTTAGTTTCAGAAGGTAACTAACCTATAATAATGTTGTATAAAACATTAACTTGATTTTCATTAAATCATGGCATCACAAGCCATGAAAATAGTCACCTGCAAAACCAACACACAGTATATTTATTTTTAGTAAAATATCTCTAAGATGTGCGTTATAATTTCAGTTAAATGAATCATTAGTTGTGTTATGATGTGAAGCATCTGCTTGGTTACATGCTTGGATGGAAGCTTTTCCTGTTCTCACTATGTTCATAACATGTGAAAGGCCTCCATGTGTTTCAGATAATTAGCGACAGGAGGAGCATCATGCGGGCGAGAAGCAACGACAACAAAGTAGATGATAGCTACAATGAAGAGGACAACAGTAAGAGTTTTTTAGGTGTTATATTTTAGTTTCAATAGTGGCTAGCAGCTACTCAAACTAGCTTAAGCAAAGAGGATGAGGAGAGTATATTTTAAGGAAATGAACTTATTTTTTACTGGGAATGGTGGTGTAAGGGGGCTTAAAATAAAGTGTTTGATCAAGTAATAGATTCCTGGATGCCCCACTATCAACTCGCCAGTCCCGCCCTATTTATTGTAGATGCCGGGTTCATGTATTGTGCAGATGGAAAGAGAGATGCGGTGTTCATTGACCGTCTCCTGGAGTTGGAGGATGAAGGATTCACGGAGGAGGACATAATTTATGAAGTCAACACCTTCCTCATAGCGGTGAGTAACAATACACCGCTATATAGCTTTGCATGATTGTTAAACAGATGTTATGTTCTAGGGCATTAATAATATTCAAATTGTTGAAAAGTGGTGAACTGGACATGGGAATAAACCTCATAAACTAGGTATGGGTGCTTTGAAACCTCAAGGATACTGGATATTAAATATCAAGTTTTTAATATCAATTTTTTTATCTTTTTAAATTCCAGATCTGAATATTTTAAACGCTATTATGATTGTACTACTGGTTTAGCTCAGCTTAATTACAGGACAAACCCAACGACTGGACCAGAACATTAACTTACCCCTTAACTGAATGTGAATGCATATTAAATACTGTATTATAACAAATCGTGTTTTTACAAGAGCTGCATATCTATTTTCTAAAGAAAATTAAGCATTAATGTGAACAAAATCAAAATGTATGCAAATAATATATCTCTCAAGGGAAAACCTATTTTTGATTTATGAAGTAATTGTATTATATTGGAAGAAGGTAGAGGAAAGGTGAATAGAAACATATAAATGAAGAAACAAAATATGGCTTTCACAATGAAAAGAAGAACACAGTTCACACTTTACATTGCTGCCAATGAACAAAGAGGCTGCCTCTTGAAGAAAATTGATTGTTACCGCTCAATCCACGAACCTATGTTTGTATGTCCTTTATGTTTTATTCTTCTTACATGTTCTTATCTAAGTCTCCTATCATTCTTTACAAGATTCCTTTATTCCCTTTTGTGTTTTTTGGTTTCCTCTTTTAGGAAGTTGCATTGTGTGTTTCACACTCCTCCCTGATGAATTCTGATTGATTGATTGATTTTCTTCAAGAGGAAGCCATTACCTCTTTGTCCAATGGCAGCAATGTAAAGTGTGAACTGTGTTTTTCTTTTCATTGGAAGAGCTATATTTGGTTTGTTCCTTTTATATGTTTCTATCGACCCTTCCTGTACTTTCTTCCAAATATAATAAAATGTAAGTAAAGAAAGGAAAGGTTAACAACCTGTTATGCGTATCTTGATTTCTAAGATACGACTGTAAAATGAAAATTTTCATTTGAAAAAAGAAGTGAATGAGACCCATCTCTATTAGGCTGGATGCACACTGCATCAAACATAATGTGTTAACACATGATAGAACAAATTTTTTTTTGTCATGGAACAAATTTGTGTGAAGTTAGTTTTGATTATAGAACATGATAGAACAAAATAAAATAGAACATTTTCTGCATTCGTCAAGATGGAGTAAAGTGATTAGGAAATAGTGATGCTGCATGAAGAAGAAAACCGATAGAAGTATCTGGGTTCACCCAATGTTTAAAAAAAGGATGGATTAATTATTTTTTTTATGTTATTCCTTAAGATTAAAAGTGTCCAATTCAGGCTTCTCCTTCACAAATATTATCAATTTTTCTACATCTAATTCGGCAGTAGGTAAGCCCACGTCCTTTCCCTTATGCTTTAGAAGAGATATGTTGCTAATAAAAAAAAACTAGCAAAACTAACATCAGCAACAAACTAACCTCAACAGTCTGTTTGCCAAGAAGATTTTTAATTAACAATATGGTGATGCATGAGAAATGCAAGATATTCCATGCATTTGGTTCCATAAAACATGGGGGTGAGGAAGAAGGTTGATATGTGTAAATGTGTGTTAATTTTGTTCAATTTTGTTCCATGTATTGTGCGCTCATTCCATTTGTAAANAAAAAAAATCAAGAGTGCTCCACACATTATAACACACAAATGTGTTATTCCATTTTGAGTTAACACATAATGTTTGATTCAGTGTGCACCATCCAGCCTTATAAAAACTAGTCGAGTTTGCCTTGTGTCTAGGAATAATAACAAAAACTATTTCATTACCTAGTATACATTCCATTAATTTCACCAGCGCAGAGTATTGTACTAACATATCAGGGAGTTGTGAATTCTTGTGTCCCCAGGGCCATGAAACCTCGGCTCTCGCCTCGAGCTTCTGTCTGATGATGTTGGCTCTGCATACAAACTTCCAGGTGAGGATACTTTACTGAGACACACTATTATTTCTGGAGGAACCACATTGAAGCACTTTCAGTTTATGATATACAATAGTAGGCAAAATAATCAATAAAACATAGAGATATACTTTCAAAATAAATATATTTGAGGTATTTATACATATTATGAAATATTTACTATACTAAATAACAAACTTTTGAGCTATGTTGTACAAACTAAGCAAATGAATGGAAATTGAAAAGTTGAATGCTAATTATTAATCTATTTTTTACTGTAATGGATTTAATATGTTTTTATTTCTTTAAATGATGAGTTAATTGTCCCACTGTAGATTTTACAGGTGTGACTAATTTAATGATCACACAAATATGGACTTTTTTTTATTCAATTATTGTATTCAACACAATGGCTATTAATAGTTTAATCCAAAGGATTAGAATGAGAAAGATTGATTTAGAGGAAGTGAACCCACACTAGTTTGTAGATGGGATGAGGAAAATCGGTGATAAATAAGATGTGGAATACCAGCACCATGGTATTCTTCCGATATTCCAACCAAGACCTTGTTCATTGGCAAACTGATCTTGTGAGATTTTGACACCTTAGCCCATATGATTACTGGTGTAATCTCTGGCTCTCTGAGTACTATTTATTATTATTAGTGTAGCCACCTTTTTTAGGTATCCCAACCACTGGTTACACTATAGCATTTATTACCACTTTGTCACATCAATACTCGCAACACTTGAGCTGCCATTGAAAGTTGACCAGCTACCCCTTCAAGTTCTAGCAACTCAGCAACTCGATCAGCGCTGCAAGAAAAGGAAGTGGCAGGTATAAATAAATATTAATTTAAATCATCCAACTAACAGAATAGAAAACTTGAACTTTAGATTTTCCCTTACTAGTGAGATTAAGTTCAGCTCATTTAATGACCAGAAACAGCTAGTTCATTAATGAAAATCTTGAGTTGAAGTTTTTGTTGATACAACCCCTTGTCAGGTTTTGAGAGTGAGAAAAATATATGTGTAAATATAGCACAAAATTTTAAGTTTTTATAATGAATATCTAGAGACCCAGATTGAATAAGACTCCCAATGTTTGAGAGCATTTAAATAGGTATAGCAAGAAAAAAAAGAAAAAAAAAACACATGTAGAACTACTTTAGTGATGGAATGTGTAACTAAAAATTATTTGTATCAGCGCCCTGTTCTGTTTATAGTACTGTAATTACCTTTAGTGGCTCTTGGAGTGATACCAGACAGTGCCACAATCTGTTAAGAATTTATTCGTTCCTTCACACTTGGTATCAATTTTACCAACTATATGCAGTGCTCAAAATGCAAAGTAATGCCTAAACTTATCTCAGCTTTTCATGGTGACCACTAAACAACTAGGCCTAAAGGCATAGAGTAGATTGTTCAAATTTTGATTGAATTTAAACTATTAAAAGGTAATCCCTCAATGAATGCACACATACATTTGGTGAAAGAAACAGTTTAGTTAAACTGCAATGTAATTTATGAAAAAAGAAATAAATTAACCCTATACTGTAAAGCAGTTAAGTAATACATAAGGAATCGACTATTCCACCCAATTATGATTATTTAGCCTTTGAACTGAACTAAAATTGAAGGCATGGTAGACAAAGACCACAACCGGCTCATAAAAACCATCTGCATATGATTTCATCTGTAGGCGGAAGGGGGATGACCCCTAGCAGTCCTCATAACATATGGGAGCCAAGATTTAGCCGTGAGGACAAGCCCTCTATTGCCCAGTGGGGACTTCAAAAAGAAGGCCGTAGCCAGGTAGGGGTTTTGGGGGTTCAACCCCCCCCCCCCAAATAAAAATTTTTACTAACAAAATATATATTTGCATTATTTATGGTCCAAACATTATAAAAATTAAGATACAAGTACAAATTAGGGGGCTGTGCTACCATAAAAAGCACTTCAGATAGCTTCTAGAAGTGTTTAATATTTAGAAATCTTCCCAGCCTCTGGTAGTTAGGGGGCTATTTTTTCATAAAAAACACTTCAGTTAGCTTTTAAAACTGTTTATCATTTAGATTGTTTTCTAGCTTCTGATTGGGGAGATGTGCCCACCAACCGCCCCCCTGAAATTATTGGCTGGCTATGGCCTTGTTCAAAAGCACTTGAATTTTAACAAACTAGAAACAACTAGTTTACTCTGAGAGGCCTTTACTTTAAAGTGAGAATGCAGTTGAAAGGACTTTGGGGATAATATAAGGTTTCTTTTTTTACAGTCAATATTGATCAAATTATACTATATTACTAGTAGGCTACTAATTTTTGGTACTAAAACTATTTGTCAAAAGTGGAAACTGCAGATAATATGAGTTAACATGTGAAAGTAGTTTTAATAGCTTTTGTAGCTGTCAGATGCTGTTCTCAACTTGTTCTTACTATACAAGTACAGTCCCATCAAGCACTGTCCACGTTCTCAAGCTGTTTGTCTTGGCCGAACATTTAGCTATTTCCGTGTTTGTGATTGAAGGACAGTGCGTGGCAAGAGCTGGAGGAGATATTCGGACACAGTGACCGGGAACCCACGTTACACGACCTCCGGAACATGAAGTACCTGGAACGATGTATACAAGAGACTCTAAGACTGTTCCCTTCAGCTCCTGCAATCGGTCGCAAGTTACAGGAAGACCTCCAGTTAGGTTGAGTACCTATTACAGTCAATTTTAATAGCATTTATATCATGAGGAAACTCAAGTGTGCAGGACAATTCTTCATGTTCCTTAATGATTTATCAATTGTTAGGGGTGTGTGATTAGTGTTTTTCACTATGAATAGAATTAAAATTCAGTTTGAATTAAAGAGGTGTGTGAGTAGGCTTATTCACTTTGAATCGAATCAAAATCCAGTTTGAATTAAAGAATCAAGCTTAAGTGGAGTTTGAATAATATAGAACAATATTTTTACCCCAAGTATTTCAAATTTAATTTATGTAATAGATCCAATCATAAACTATTGACTCAAATATACAATTTAAGAATGATAAATTTTTCTGAAAAATGTTATGATCATACAAAGACAGATTTTTAACTGAATTTAATATAGATGTACAAGTTATAACATATATTTATTTCTAATAAGATAAAAAGGAAAGATTGTGAGACTTTTTTTTATAGAATATATTTTAAAATTGAATAAAATCAATTATACCCAAATCAAAGTGAGAAAACTAGAAAGCTTTTAAGTTGAGTTCAAACAACTACTAAAACTCAGCTCAAGTTTTTTAGTACACGCACACCCTTACAAATTATTTGCTTGAAACAGACCACAACATAATTAAAGTAAACTTCCAACTATCTGCTTTGTGGCTTACCATGGCATCGCCAACAGCAGGGAATAAGTTTTTGAAAAACGCCACGTTGATGGAGAATACAGGGCTACTAATTGTTGTACTCAGTAAATCCCCAGGGAAATGATAATGACCAGAGAGGCAAAAATTTAATGCAAGGGTGGAGGAGGACTTCCGGGGTTGTACCTGCTTTATTATCTGGAGCAGAAAGATGACACGCTCCTATCTGACAAGCTGATGTTACCGAAAATACATAGCGGGATAAGGTAAAAGGATGCAGCTGCACAATGAAGCAGAAGATTAATACAAACTTATTAATTGATGTGTCCATTTAGAGTAAACTGTACAGTGATTCAAAGTGTTTTTTATGATCTTAAGTGTTCATAGACCTAATCACATAGGTACTAGTTTGAAATGAATGTGCTACAATCTCTTCTTTTATTAAATATGCAGGTTACCTGCAGTTTTAGGTTATCCGCGGCACTCGTCCCCTCCATTACTGTGGATAATCGGGAGTTAACTGTAACTCACTAAATTCAAAGAGAAATTCCACTATTTTCAGAAATACTAATGATTTTTTCCAGATAGATAAGATATATAATCCAATAGTGGACTTAATTTGAATAAACAGGGAATTGTGAGTACAAAGTTTGTATTCATATATGAAACAGGAGTACAGGCCTGTCTCTGTAAGTGTCGATAGCCATCAATAAATGATACATGAAATTATTTGAATTATTGATCTGACCAATGTAAGTTATAATCTTAAAATTAATAACCCTCAGAAAAACAAGTTTTCCTACCCCTGATTTCAATGTTCATCAGAACATTTTATTCAAGAGAAAATTAAGATTTATTCTGATTATCAGAGTAGAAATGTAATGATTGGATATTTTATATTTCACTTTTAACAACGAGCAAAAATTGCCAAACAAGAATGACAAACAATTACCATGAAATAACCAATAACAAACCATAAAAAAAAATGTCAATTTAAAAAGATATGTAGCTATTTTGGGGATATAATTTTGAAACATTTTCAATCTACAGTAGAGTCTCAATATCCGACCTTCATTTATCCGACATTCCGTTTATTCTGACATATCCTTATTATGTGCAATTTACATTGTTGTGCAGTATGCGCATGCATATTATTTTTACACTACCATCGTTTCTTTGTTAGTGAGTGAGTCACGTAGCTCTGTGGTTGTAGCTCCGTTCACCCGCCTTAGTGAATGTTTGCACTGTACTCGTTCATATTATGATTGATTTTTGCGTTTTCACATCAATGTACTTTAACAGTAATTTTAGATCCAAAGTTTTGTTTACATAAAATAAAAGTTCTACACTTTTATATATATATATATATATAT
>CABFWB010001438.1:24149-47377 GCA_902151455.1 Timema bartmani
GGGGGGGGGGGGGGGGAGATATTATGTCTTTCAGAGAGATAGTACATATCTTTTATTGAGGCCTGGTGGTAATCTTGACTTGGCAATCCATAGGTGAGCCAGTTCCCACTGATTGAGTTGAGAACTTTTGCACTGTTCAGGAAATGCTCTCAATATTTTAGTGATGTAGTATGTCTGAAAGTCCTTGTTGTGGGTAGTAACACGGGTGTGATTGTTTTCTAAACAGCGATTGTTTATTTTCTGTCCGAGAGAACCTGTAGTAATGTCTATATATTCTGTATACAAAATTTACTCTGTAGTTGATAGACTAAGTTATTTATTTTACTGTTTTAATGACCGGCAATTTTGTATTCCATTATAGTGATCTTGCTATTGAAGGGTGTAGCTGGTACACACACGTACTGCAGCGGAGACTACCACAAGGGTATGATAGAGTCTCTTGAGATCAGGAAGTTTGGGGCAGACTGGGATATTGGGAAGATTGGAAGGATGTTTGAATGAAATTACGAAGGTTTATCGCGGTGATTTAAACAATTTATTTTAATTCAAAATGGAGGAGGTTAGCATTTTTCAAAGTGTTTTTCTTACTATTTTGAATATGTGTGTGACTTTTTCTACTATAGAAGCAGGAAGAAAACAAGATTTTACCTTTTTCATTGGATTCTTACCACATTCTTTCTTCACTAAATGTTTACACTATTGTCATATAGGTATTGGGCCTCCTCATTGTTTAACATTATATTTTAAACTTTAATCTAGCTGAAATAAAGTGGAAAAGTTAAAGAGAAGCATTAAACTTGCACCAATAAAACTGCTAATAATTTAAATGATTGAAAAAGTAAACAATTTAAAGTTAAAAAGTAAGTTATTTATTTCAATTGTTTTTTAGCCATAATTTTAAATAACACACAAACATTACTCTGTTAGTGCCTCAATATCATTTATTATTTTGGGATTAAACACATAAAATAAAAATATGAGATAATATAAAATGTTTATTTATATAAAAAAAATTATACAAAAAAATGCACAAAATAGTTACACAAAAAAAAACACACTTGAAAATCGTTAATATCACACAATTAAAAAAGGCGCAAATAGTTTATTTACCAGAGATTTTGCAGTAACATTAAGAAATTAAAAGTACAAAACAAATGTTACTGTTAGAATATTTACTAATTACTAAATTTATAATTAATCACATGCTTTAGGTACAAATTTACACTAAATGCTCTACATGATGTACCATATTTAAACTGTTTTATACCTGGAAAACAATCAAAATTTAACATTCATGTAATGTAATGCAAAGGTTCTCATGTTTTTAAATGGAAGCCATTAAAATACACTTAATGTAATGTTAAAATAACATTAACTTAGCATAAGAGCTATCCTGGAGATAACTTCGCATTATGTTATGTGTGCTACATCAATATGTGAGCAACATCAATAAAGTTAGCAGGCAGACACCTTATTCAGTATAGTACACGTCTCACGAACACCAAACCATAGTGGCTTATTTTATTATATTTATTTCGTAGTTACAATACGCTTCTAGTGATTACTTGAAGCCTAATGCTTGAGTCCCATTTATGTAAAATACTTGTTTTCAAACAGCCAAATTTTGTTGACTGTTTTTTACTTAAGTTTTTATGTTATGTTACCTTATATAAAGTGAATCTTTATTACATATTAAGTTTTTATGCATTTAGTAAACGTTAGAATGAATGTTAGTTGATCAAGATCCTGGCATTAGGTTCAGTTTTTTCAATGATTTTTCAATTTTAATATTATTTGGGTATTTCATAATAAAGGTAGGGACTGTACGGGATAATTAACTTCAGGGAAATTGGTTGTTCCCAAAACTCAGGCGCGATAAAATATTTCCGAACATAACTACACTACATATTACTGAGGGAGATATTTATCCCTGAATATATTAAGTCAGGAAAACAGATTTTTAGCGCAAAATGATGAAAGTAGCTTTTAAATATCAAATTATGCACAAAATACACCTTGACCACACCTACTTTCATAGAGACATGTCTATTACATGAATAGTATTTGGAACGGCATTCATTTGATTTTGTATCATAGAAAATAATAGTTGAATAAACAATTTTTTTTGGAGTTCAACAGAACTTTTTGTGAGAGCTTTAGTAACTAAATCTTAAGAGGTAACCAGACATAACGGCTCAGTTGAGAAATCTTTTTGGTACAAGACTGTGGCTCTCTTTTATTTATTCAGATTAGGTTGAATATCTTGATGTTTTACTGTGTAAGTAGATATTAAAATTCACACAATTAGTTGTTTTATTTAAAAACTATTTAATCAACCTTAAAATCCATTTTTGGAATTTATGTATATCTATAGCAAAATACTTGATTAAAAATATACAATTATAATAGTTGCATTAGGCCTAGTTTTTAAATTTACATTACTTCAAAAACCTTACTCAACACTTGCTAAACAAAATATAATTTAGTTTTTATTTGGGAAATGTACAATTTAAAAATAAATGGATATACAAATTTAAATGTACACTAATTTTTTTCCTTTAGAAAATTTGTTACAAGATTACAGAATTTAAATTTATTGTTCAAAAAAAGTTGAAAAAATGGATGAAAAAGCATGTACGTGTCCCAGCCAAGTGTATGATCGCATTTTATAAATTAGTAAAGAAGAGTGGAAGGGAGAAGTATTGATTTCAAGGAAGAATAGACTGGCAAATGCTTCCACATCATTGGATGAAGAAAATGCCACAATATGAAGGAAGAGATTGGCAGCTGAAGACAAAGACATGTTCAATGTAATGTAAGCTTTCCAAGCATGTAATGCTGATATATTTCCAGGTGTACTTTACTGAAACGCTTTAGTTAAAATTGTCAGAAAATTTTTGATGTACAGTAGTCTCGGAAACTCGACATTCCGTGTAACTCAATGCGCACATGTGAACACAGTTGTTGGCGTCAGTCATCACAATCCAAGGTCATTCAACTTTATAACCTCTCAGTTTGTTTGTGTAACTCGAGTGGAACAGTCATGCTGTGGTGTTTTTACAAGTGCTGTGTTTGTTAGTATTAACGTGTTATTTGAATTAATACAATATTATATGTACAGTACTGTACTGTGTTTCTGTATATTACATGTATGTATGAACATAATTTTAATATTAACACATAATATAATGTACTGTATGTATATTACTGTTCTGTACCGTACAATACTATAGTACAGTACAAATGTACCTATAATTTTCGATACTGTATTGTGATTCATCCTTGTTTAGTAAATATGGCATGGTAAACATGCATCTTAATTCGTAAAACTCGACGTTTCAATAACTCGACACCATCTCAGTCTACAAAAGGTTGAATTTCCGAGACTCTAATGTATTTTTGTGCTTAAATTTTTTACTGTCCCAATAAAATACAAATATTTAAATTATTTATTACTTAAGGAAATATCTCAATAATATTTTCTGTGTCACCATAACTATATCACATACTAGGTTATTATATTGTTAACCAGTTAGTTATACTTAACCATGAGAGAGAAAAAAAATTATTGAACCAGCCCCCCCCCCCCTTACAAAAATCCTGGGCACGGCCCTGCATATGCCACTATATTTAACTTAATTGAAACTATCAAATTTGATTTCTTTCCAATCAAATTGCCATAAGCTTCTAATTTTATCATCAAAATATTTTTATTTTTTATTGGAATGAATGAGAGGAGTAAGCTTAGACTAAAATTACAAATCTGGAAAATAAACTTAAGCTCAAGTTGAAAAAATAGTTTTTCCCATTTCCCGCCGCATTCTCGTGGGAAATTGTTATTTCCCACCCGAAAATTTCCCGAAGTCAAATTGTCATTCCTGCACAGGCCTAAATAAAGGTGTCCTTAATCAACTGTTTTGCTCTTGTAGATAATTATTTTCATGAAAACTTATCCTTAAATTCATGTTAGTAATGATCATTTGTTTTAGATTACTTTGTGCAAATTAGAACATTAGTAAAATTTTGCTAAGTCAACTAACAAATCCAACACTATTTTAATCTATCAAATGAGCAAATCCCAAATATATTCTTTTACGTTGTACAAATTGAAACAATATAGTTCAGCCAGACCCAATTTTAACAAAACTAAATGCGTATAACCCGAACGGGTAGTAAGACGCGGTGCTAATAATAATAATAATAATAATAATAATAATAATAATAATAATAATAATAATAATAATAATAACAACAAAACTAAAGGCACTTAAAAAATGTTATTTCTTAAGAATTAAAAAGGCTAGCCAAGAAAAAGAAAAAGTAAACAGACTTTCCATTACTTGCCTAATTTTGATAGTAAAAGTAGCAAGGAGAAAAATCTTGCTGACAAAAAAAAAAAACTTTAAATAATTTTGACAAAAAAAATAATTAAATAAGTTAACCTTTCAATTAAATAATATAGGGTAATTAATGTTTCACACACTTGAAGATGTGGTAGATTCACGATGGTGGGTGTATTAAATGAATAATCATGTGTGTATTTAAATTAATAATGTGATATTTAAAGGCTAAATCCAAACTCAAGTCTTCAAAATATGTCTATACATTAAATGCATGCATTTGTTTAGAGATGATTCACATTTTATTTGTTAAATGTGGGCTCAACTGTATCATGAATTTCCAAGCACATATTATATTGTGAGATTTTAAAATCCTAAAAGAGTTTCTAATAACTGATGATTGTATTTTCAAGTTGTATATTTTACACTCGAATGTAACATTTTGTATTTCAAATAATATCAACGAAATAGTAAGTTATATTTCAATCAGTCCAATAAGGCACAGTACATGTTATCATGAAAATAGCCTATTTTAAATCATCTTTAATAACTATGTACAAATTATTTACAACATTATTATATAACAAAACTCTTTAAGGAAAACAATTTTTTTCTTATCGAGTCACACAGCAGTGTAAAATGTGAAATGTGTTTAAAGTCCTATGGCAGAGGCAGAAGACAAATTGTTAACCTAATCCCTCAATCAATAAAGCAGGGTGATTTATTAATATTATGAGAATTAAATACTTCTGACAACAAAATTAGTCATATCCCTCTCCAATTTGTTTTTGGTCTTTGGATTTGATATTGAAAATAACTCTGTGAGTACCTCATAGCTGAAGAAATTTCAGCAACAAGGTAGAATGACACCCAATATTAATTAATGTAAATATATTTAAAAGTGAAATGTTCTGTGCTATCGTCTCATCACTATATTAAATCAATTTAGATGTAATTTATAAAGTTGTGTATTATTGTTACTAGGCCAATAATTGTAATTTTACATTCCAAAATTAATAAAACTTATATAAATAGTCTAGTATTTGTTTAGAATAACATAAAAATATAATCTGATGCATATAAGTTTTGTTATATTCTGCAATGAGCCACTTAGAAAGTCATTTGAGGAGTATTCAGCAATTAATACGGTTTAGTTACAGACATCTCAGAAAACTTGTAAAAGCAATTAATTTTCAGTCCAGATAAGATAATCTGTAAGTACAATCCTTTACATGTTTTGCACTATACTATCTCTATGGGCTATCTGCATATTTAAACCAAAAGGATAGGGGTGAAGACAGTAGAACTTAAAGGAAACATACTCACACATGTGTGAAGGGAGTGGGAAATAATTTAGAAAAATCCTGAGTACATCTGGTTGAGATTCGAACCTCAACCTCTAACAAACAGGAAACCAGACACCTTTGTTTGCATGAACTATCAATGTGGTTGTCACACTAATCAAATTTAAAACAACAACAATGTACCTCTACCAGCTCGAAGACTGCATTTTTTTAAAACATGTTAAAATTATCAAAACTATTGGCACTCCTGGTGAATGTCTCATACCCTGGAGACGTGTTGTGTGGCCGAGTCTAGCCTGGGCTTTCTAGGCGCAGCAAAGAGCTTGCTCCAGGCACGGCATGTCTTACCTGACCATACCCACATTCCAGATGTGACCCCCACCACCAGGGACAAGAACAAACGCAGTAGCGCCACCTCAAGTCCAGCAGAGTGGTACGATGGTCCCGGGATGCAGCCAGGCTCTATCCCGCAGTCAAGTGCAGCGAGGAGAGCTAGAGAACGCCACCGTGGACGATGCCAGGCCTCATAGAGGAGGCAGGCCAAGGACCCTGCTGCGGGCAAGACGTAGAGTACAGCGAACACACCCAGGCGGGTCATCAGACGTTCCAGCTTCTCTGCACTGCGGCCTGTCATACGCATGGCATACCTTACCTGAACAAAGTGTTTCCAGCAACTTGTAATCAGAGTTCTATATGGCCTAATGCCCAAATTATATACAGGTATTATAGTTAAGATTCTTAGTGAAACTATCTCAAACAAGACTTCGTAGCCTGGCATGTAAACAGTTACAACCCACTTGAAACAGATTAAAAAAGTATTTCAATTTTCATAACATTTAATTGTGTAAAGAAGTTTATTTGTTGTTTAGAATTTGACAGTTTGAACTTATTGGGGAAACAAGTAATCTATTATCAGGGGTGGACTGACAAGTTTCAAGTGGCCCGAGAAGAAGAGAATGGCCCTTTAGAATAACCATATATACTGTTATTTGCAGGACAGTATTGTTTTTTGGGAGTAATGTCCTGTTGTCCTACAGATTTGTATTTAATAAAGTGCTTCCAAAAGTACTTATTTTTGAAGTTAGATAAAATGATATTTCAAAATTAACAGTGCTAGCGCAAGGAGCTTCCACCCTTGAGTTTTATTTTTACAATAACTTTTATTTACACAAGTTATATTTGCCAAAAGCTATAGACACATGCAATGACCATTAAAGTTCCTATCTAATATGTGATACATATAAATTCCAATGAAATGGAAAGAAATATACAAGGATTTTTGTATGAGGTTTTTTCTGAAAGGTCTTTTTCTCTACTAGAATTCTGTTCCATAGAAAGATTGTTAGGAAACGAGACCTTTAAGAATGGACTTCCCACTAAAAATAGTGTATACCTACGTTTTATCCTTTTTATTATATAAGTTTCTAAAGGATAATTCTTGATACTACCTATAATTTGTTGCTTTAAATGCTAAGTTTTACTAGAAATTTTCTACTGAAGTATTAGTTTGAAGTAATTAGAAACCCATATCCTAAAATTATTTGTAATCAATAGTAAAAGTTGAAAAAAATTCAAATGTATTTAAGTAGTATCTGTAAAAAAAGAGTTTTTCAAGGCGTTAGTATTTATTTCTTGAAATTGACCTCTGTGCTACCTTGAAATAGCAATAAAAGGGGAGTTTTGATAAATAGTTTTGTGTCCTAACTTTTTTTTATCTCTCACTCTATTATTTTTCCTCTACCGCTACCCCTTCCCTTACCCCTAGATTAAAAAGAAATGTGTATCAGTCAAACGTATCTCAATTATTCTGAAAATTGAAAAATGACACCTGGACACAGGAATCGAACCCGGGACCTTTGGCTTAGTACGCAAATGCTTTAACCCCTGAGCTATACAGGAATTGTACCGTGCCCAGGTTAGAGCATTGGTAATCACACATTTGTAGCCGATGATTTCCGCACCTTCATCATAGACTCTGCCTTAAAATATGAGTGAAGAATGACCCTGGGCATGGGAGAATATGATATCTAAATGGAGAATTCCTAACTAAAAAGCATAGATAATAGCTTCGGCTATTTTATACCTCAATTAGCTTGACAAGTTTTTTGAGTATCCCAAACTTAACTAAAGTTTAATATATTTTTTCTTTTAACGGAATTGTAGGCATTTTGAAAATATATGTATAAGTGATGAACCTTCATGTTGTATTCCCACTTTTTTTCTTATTATAATAGTAAAAATCTGATCTGTTGTTGGATCTATTTTGTCGAAATTCACACTTACGATCCTTAATTATTTCCTCTGCATATGGCAACAAACTCATTATAATTATATTAGATAAAATTTTATGGCATTTTGATAGTAAGGATACCTCTATAATTATTTTATTACTACAATCTGTTTTATCACTCTTTTAAAAAGGGGGTATTATATTGCTTACCTCCCATTCTTGTGGTTCCATATGGAAAATAGCAATTTATAAATTCCTATTACTAACATTTCACCACCTCCTTTTATTAACTCGGCTGGAATTGAATCTATACCTGTTCTGGTTCTTTAAATTCGTAATTGCTTCTTTGACTTCACTATTACTTGAACCCAGGACTGGTGGTTCAGCAGTATAGATTTCGACACACTCACTCAATTCAGATCTTTCATGAAAACAGGACTAAGCAACACAAGAATTAGTGGCAGATAAACTGGGAAGGAAACGTGAATAAATTCACCCCTTCTATATTTATTTCACTCTGATTTGATATTCCATAGTATGAATCTGAAAGATGACCTTGTACCAAGCTCCAAATAGAGTGTATAGGCTTCCAAATTTCACAAATTTGCCAAAGGACTACTCATAATAGTTTTTGAGGTTTTAAATTTAAAAACATATCGAGGTGAGAATTAATCTGTAGAGCTTCCAGAGGCATCCTTCTTTGGAAATGATACCTCCCTTTTTGCTTGACCCTTAAAATCCACTGTTTTTTCTAATCCACCCCTTTATACAAATAAGGTTCTGCAACCACTAACTAGGATGATAACAGTACCAACAATCGTTTTAATCTGTAGACCATTTCAGCTATATGATTGATGTTGATCGAGAAAGATATAGAGTGTAAACTATATTGATAGCGTGATTGAGGTGAAGAGTGACAGTAGAGAGGCTCTAATAAAAAAAGAGCAGCAGGGCGAGTTGTTCTATAGGTGTTTAAGAGACCTGCTATGGAGAAGAGAAGTGCCCTTGAAGTGTAAGGAAGTGTTTCACATGGCATACTTTATAACCACTGTCACATATGCAGCAGAAACATCAACAATGAATGTAAGAAAGACAAGAAAAGTGGAAGCCATGGGAATGAGGGTTATGAGGAGCATGTTAGCTGTCAAGATTAGGGATGAAATTATGAGGAAAAGAGTAGGGGTACAGGGATTACATGAGATAGTAGAGGAAGCAAGGCTGAGATGATATGGTCATGTAACAAACAAGACTGGAAAAGGTGAGAATACCAAAGAGAATGATGGAGATGATGTATGAA
The DNA here is from genome assembly GCA_902151455.1 of Timema bartmani. NCBI lineage: Eukaryota > Metazoa > Arthropoda > Insecta > Phasmatodea > Timematidae > Timema > Timema bartmani. The sequence continues at coordinate 33,321 of CABFWB010001438.1, forward strand.
AAAGACCGCAAATGAGCTCAAGAAAGAGATGGGAGGAACAGATAACAGAAGTATGCAAGTGAAGGAATGAAGGCAATTAAAGAATAATGAATGATAGAAGGATAGCGAAAAATGGAGGCATTTTACTTAACGGGCCCAATCACAAGCTGGAAACAGTTGATGATGATTAATTATAGATGTTTCGCCTCAAGGATGATTTGCAACTTAAGAAGACATAGTGACATAAGCATAAATATCTCTAAATGGTTACACTGAATTAAACTAAAGAGTTTATTTTTTATATTATTAATTTGGGAAATTATATTTTACATGGTGCTTGTGAATATGACAAAGTTAGTAATAGTTGTACAAACAAAACAAATACTTTTACGTTTGGCTGAAGAAAGTATATGTAATCAATTCCGATAAACAACAAATGGGACAGTTAAACATTTTAAGCCAATGTTGATCTTCCCAAATGATGTAAAGTTAGAATTACGGGCACACTCAGACTTACTCAATAGAATTTGTCATTAAAATTCAATACAAACAAGTAGTAAGAATTGAATGAATAATTTTTTTAAATTTTATTTTAAAGTGATTGTGACGCTTGGCAGCCCAACGCAAACGACTCACCAGAATATATACCGATGTCCATGTTCATTATGCAACCCAAAATTCAAGGAAGAATAAGAAATGTGGTTTAACCAGAATCTAATTTTGCCTTTATTCTATAGAAAGGCCCTCTATTTAAGGATTACAGTTATATGAACCAGATTAACAAATATTACAGTATCTATTTTAATTTTTTGCAAAATGTCCTGTGTTTTTCATGTTTTTTTGGTCATAAAGAAGTCCTTATGTTTTCCCCGCTCCTTTGGTTTATAAGGTGAGTGACAATTGTGCTTGAAAAAAATGGGGTGTGGCTGTGTCATGGACATGGCCGTGTGTTGTACGTGAATACGTTTAAACTTAAACGAACATCGTAGCTTCTCCGAGTCAAAAGTTATACTAATTGCAAATCTCGATACGCAGCAAAATAACCTCAAAATGGCGGCGCTTCCCCCTCCACCGCGCGCGAGGCGTCACTGTTCTCGCTTATCGTAATGAATTCTTTGATCCTTTAGCTATCCAGTGGTATAATTTAATTTTGGATGTAGAAGAAAGATTCGAAACTACAACAAACTGTATCCCCCGATTTTGTTATCATTAGGTTTTTTTGGATTGCCCCCGTATTGAAGCAAATTTAAAGACGTATTCACGTCAAAAGGATACACTTTCAAATTGATAAACATTACAAAATAACTAGGTAATTTTCCCTTATCCTGTTTTTTTTTTAAAAAAAGTTTAAGCATATTTTATTCTGTATAGTCCTGTAAAAAAAGTAGTGACTGACTTGAACAAGAGCAGAGCCTGCCAGAGTGGCGAACACCCCTCCCAGCAACAGCAAAGCTCCTTGAGGCACCACAAGGTATGGGAGAGCAGAGTCCTCGGCCACCTGACACAACCCTGTGAGCTCATCTCCTGTGACGTGATGCAGACCCAGGGCAGCAACACCCAAAACAGCAGGGCCCAACCATGCTGCAAGGTGGAAGTAGTGGTCCACTGCATGAAGTGACTCGCACGACCACTTCTTGGCCGCTGAGAGGAACCAGCATGCAGCCAGCACACACCTGGGAATGGTTATTGGGTCATCCATAAATATACCTACATTTTGCGAGATGAGATTTTTTTAACTTTTACCCAGAACCCTAATACGGCTTCCAAAAAATATTTAAAGTTCAATTCAGTGGCAGCTCTTCCTAAGGCAAACAAGACGACCACCTAGGGCAGGCGTCCCCAACCCTATGCCCACCACTTTTTGACCACAGCTGAAAAGTTCTTGACTAATAGTTTTAATCTGTCACTTTTATGACAAAAAATCAAGTTTGTGTTTATCTTTAGGTATGCTGTTCTCAAGAAGTTGTTGAATGAAGGTTGTAGGTAGGCACCAGTCTTAAACCTAAGTACCATTGCTATGGGATTATTTTTTCTCTAGGCCAATTAGCCAGTTCATGTTACTAATAAGAATATGATGACATTTAGTGCATGAGAAATATAGATCTATAGCATCTCCAAATACATAGAGTATTTTGTGTTTTAGAAAAGCTACTGATGAAACAAAGTTAAAATTAAAACATGTGATAGTGAATTTTAAAAAGGCAACGTTTTGTTTACAATTTAATAATTAGTATTTAACTATAGGAAGATAAATTAAATTAATTTCATTCCTGACAATATTGTAGTTAGAACATGCCAACATAATGATCCTGCGTTGCGTGAAACAGGCAACAAAACGTACGATGCAAGCTACGGTTTTCTACATACGTTCATTTTCATCAAACTTGTCAGTCATATTTTTATGCTTATTATTATTATCATCTGCACATTGCATATATCTCCGTTTTTAATTACACTTATTTAAGAATTAATAGCCAGAGCTATTATTTATGCTTATTAATGGGAATTACACATTTGTAACCACATATTTGTAGCTGACGATTTCCGCTAAGTCCATCATAGACTCTTCCTTAAAATATGAGTGAAGAATGACCCTGGGCACGGGACGAATCCTGGATAGCTCATTGGTTAGAGCATTGGCGTACTAAGCCAGAGGTCCCGGGTTCGATTCCCGTGTCCAGGTGTCATTTTTCAATTTTCAGTACACTTATTTACTTAAAAGTATTTTGTAAACTGATGTGTTAGGTTTAGGAACATTAGGATTTGTATTCATTTTTGGAATGAGCTACTGATGCCATGTCAAACCTATTTTTTTAGCACTTTTCATACAAAAAAATAAATAATAATTATTATTATTATATTGGGACTTTAATTTATATTTAAATTCTGACTCTACTGATCAGGCTCAGTTTTTATTAAACATGCTTAGCATTTCTAAAGATTTAGCCGCTGACAAACGGACACAATTTGTCATTTTTCATTTCATTCAATGCAATAAATAATTTGAAAAAAATATGTTTAGTTATATAACTTACACGGCAAGGAAATATTATAGCTAACTTTAGTAGATGAATAAAATTTTACGTGAAACATAATTTATAAAAATAAATATGTATTATGAAATACTATGTGAAATTGAAGGTAGAAATCTCCTACCTATAAACAGAAAAAGCAAATTCCCTTTCCAAAAATACTCCTTACATGCCACAATACAGGCTACAAAAGGGGAGGTGAAAGATTAACATTTGTAAAATATATGAGTTGAATTAAATGTCTTGTTATAGGAATTGTCGTTTCTGTTGTGAAGCAAATTCTTAGAAAATACAGTGTAATACAAAATACAATTCACTATAAAGAAGCATAGTAGCATCTAGGACCGTTCAAAACCAAATATACTATACAAACATGTAGTAGGATCTGGGTTCATTCAGACTAGAATCCTTTGGAAAAACGATAGGAAGAACGAAGAAGTAGCGTTCTAGTGTGCAGGCTAAATGCTTTAACATTTTGTTGTATCAACCAGAACGCTCATAATAGTTTTTCGCATCAACCAGAATGGCGTTCTGGTGCGTTCCGGCCCAATTCAAGCACTGCATTATTTGTGAGTTTTAGTGAAGGATGTAATAGAGCGGCACTTGGTCTCACTTTCTAATATTAGGGTACAATACATATTATATTTTTTAGTATTTACAGCCCTTAAAAACAAGCAGTAAAGAACGGTACAAATTGTAAAAGATCTACTCGAACCAAGTTGCAATTGACTAATTTCTTTCTAAGAAGGAAAAGTGTCCAAGGGGCGGCAGTGAGGGTTGCAAGAAACCCTCGCGGCAGCCATTGGAAAAACATGGGATAACACCAGCAAACAGATAGGATGTGTGTTAAACACTTGCACAATCAAACAGTTGGAATTTGGAATGAAAGGCTTCAGTTTACAGACCCCTAATATCAACCCTGCTTATAAGCACAAAGAAATACAACAGACACTGCCAATGACTCACCACCAGGCGCTAGACGCAGTCGAGAAGTAATAGAGTGCTAGAAAGATGAGGGTGCAAGCTCCACTTTCCAAACCATCTACAGCAACATAGGACATTCCCCCATCCAGTGGTACCACACAGCTTAGCGCCTCTGCCCCAAGAGCACCTCGTGCTATGTAACCCAGTGACAGCAGGTTATAGCTTAGTGCTAAAAACACTACGGGTCGTTCAGGGTACCTGAACCTAGGGAATGGATCAAATACAGTGTGAATGTAATTACAAAAGTTTCTTTGACACAATTCACCAGTAAAAAAGTTTCTACAAATAATACATTATATATAAGATGTTAGCAAGCAAAAATAGCAAATACAAGTTCAGTTTATTAAAATATATATTCATTGAGCATAAAAGAAAAGAACAAAAAAAAATTGAAAAGAAAAAACCCTTTAGTCTGAACCCCTGTAATCCAGAATTCCGGATAATATAAACACGATTTCAGGACAGTCGGGAAAAAAGAGTCAACTGTGATATATTTTATTGCTAGCAATTTCAAAGTTAAAAGTTAAATAGTGAGAAAAAATGATAAATATAAATATTTATTATTTAAAAGTGGTATTCAACACAATGTGTTTTCTTCTAATTAAAAATAATTACAGTAGGTCTTCTATAAAAAGATTATTGAATCATGTTTAAGCATTAACCAATAAATGTGACTGTTAGTGTGCAACTCTGTGGTGCATAGCTTTATGAACTAGTGAGATGGTTTGTGTGTCCAAGCAACATGGCTGTGTTAGTGTGCAACTCTGTGGTGCATGCCTTTGTGAACTAGTGAGATGGTTTGTGTGTCCAAGCAACATGGCTGTGTTAGTATGGAACTCTTTGATGCATACCTTTGTGAACTAGTGAGATGGTTTGTGTGTCTAAAGCAACATGGCTGTGTTAGTATGCAACTCCTTGATGCATGCCTTTGTGAACTAGTGAGAGGGTTTGTGTGTCTAAGCAGTGCGTCTTATAATCAGGTTTACATAAACTCAAAGTTGTTGTGTGCTATTTTCAGTCATATAAAATGTATCAGGTTATGGGTCGATGCACTCACCAAATGCGAAGGTTATTAAGTACATATTATCCTGTAAAATGGTCAATCAGGAAAATCACAAATTTGTTTGGGGAATTCATGTCCGTACTTAATGTGATGACATTGAGGCTTGCCCAATCACTTTTTCTCATGTGTAGCTACAAGCTACAATTTATAAGACCACATTAGAAACTATAAATTGTGACTCATCATAAGGAATAATAGAGAAGTTTGATTCTACAATTCATGAGACCACATTAAAAACTAGATAATTATGACTCATCAAAAGAAATTATAGAGAAGTTGGATTCTACAATTCATGAGACCACATTATAAACTAGAAAATTGTGACACACCAAAATAAATTAGAGAAAAGTTGAATTTTATCATAGAACAAAAATCTGAAATGAATAAAATGCTTGTCAAAGAGTGTTTCCAGCAATACAAAATGAACATCAATGACTCCATTGCACAATATATTGCCAAAATAGAAAATCTCACCCGCAAGTCAAGAGACTGAGGAACAACTCAGTGATGTTTATATAACGCCAAAAATTATTGGAAGTCTACCTCCGAAATAAAGAAACTTTAGACAAGCATGCCTTTCTCTAGATGAAGCTAGACAGTCAACTCCAAATATGATGTCATGTCTGTTGGACAAAGAGGCAAGCCTAACATCAAGTGGACAATCCAAGAGTGCATTTTCAACTTTGATAAATATAAGGAGTGACCTTCAAAAGTCTAGTAACTCTCAAAATTTAAGTCAAAAACTAAAAGTTAGATAAAGAAAACCAAGAGTAACATCCCATAATTGCCAAAGAAAAGAACATTACCCTAGTGACTGTATTGCACACAAAAAACCCAAGGGAAATAAACAACAGAACTTTCAAAGTGGACAATCTCCCCACCAGGGTTATTTCTCAGTATTAAACGCAGAGCAGCAGGATGAACTGCACATATTAGTGATCACAGGTGAAGACAACTGGACAGTGCGCTTTTGAGCACATTACAAATCGTCGTAAAGATATTATTTTTTAATTTGAAAAGACTGTCAATCAACGGCACTAGTGTCATGCTTGGAATCAACCAAGCTCTTTCTGTGAAGGGAAGGGGAACTTTTAAAATTCTAAAATTTATAAAAGGCAAGTGGTCTGACTCGATCATTACAAATGCGTTGTACATTCTTGAACCAAGAAAAAGTTTTATTTTCTGAAGGTGTAGTCACTGTAAAAGGTATGAAGATCATCAAGGAGATACGCTGAGGTTTATGACAAAGTAGAGCTAGTAGCAAGTGCGGTCTGTGAAACAAATTATGTGTATCAGATGTTATACACATCAAGAACAAGGTCTAAATATAACTGTGAGTGGGAGCTTAAAATTGTGGCACAAGAGACTTGGACATATAATAAGAGAGCACTACGGGAAATGGTCACCAAAGATTTGGTCAAAGGTGTGATCATTAATGACCTCAATGATTTCTTCTGAGAGTAAATAGCGTAAATTAGCAGTTTCATCTTGAAAACATGCTAAAGCTAAACCAGGTGAGCTAATTTATAGTAATGTGGAGGGTCCAATGTCAACACCATCAGTTCAAGGTGCTAGATATTTTGTGTTATTTAAAGATGATTGTTCATGTTGTTGCATTGTATTCCTTATTAAGCACAAAGCAGTTGCAGAATGTTTTAAAGACTTTGAAAAGATTATAAAGAACAAATATGAATACTCTATTAAGAACCTACATACTGATAATGGGACAGAATACTGTAATCAGGGAATGAAAGACTGTTTATCAAAACATGGAGTTGAGTTTGAAACCAGGGCAGCCTATACACCTGAACAAAATGATAGAGCCGAGCGTGACATGAGAACTATAATGGAAAGTGCACGCTCAATGCTATAATGTGTAAAGGGCGTGCCAACATAGCTATGGGCAGAGGCAGTAAACACAACCGTTTATGTATATTCTACTAAACAGAACTCCAACCTAACAAGCACCAAATTCTACACCCTACTATGAAACAAAGCGTGGGGGTGGAAACATGTAATGTTAAATCAATTAACTTCTGGCAGTGAAGCATACATGCATGTACCAAAGGAATCAGGTAACAAACTGGTGCCAAAGAGTAAGAAACTCATCCTTGTGGGATATGATGGAAACTCAACCAATTATTGTCTATTGGATCGAAATACCTAAATAATTATATCTCACGAAATTTAATAAATATTTTCAACCTACAAAGAAACACAGTTCCAGTGTTAATATAAAATACACATCACTATAATCAGAGGATTCAGCAGGAGGATGTAAGACTACAACATTCTGAACAGGAACATGAAGAACCAGGAAAAATTCAAGCCAGTTATGAGTTACAGCCAAGAGATGTAATTTGGCCTCCAAAACCGTATAAAATCAATCTATAGTAAAGGTAGGTGTACCACGGACTTATAAGGAAGCCATGAAGAATTCTGATTCAAAGCAGTGGACTGCTGCAATTAAAGAAGAAATGGATGCACTTGAAAATAGCAAAACCTGGAAACTTATACCATTACCTTCAGGTATAAGTGTTATAGGTTAAAAATGAGTCTTTAAAGTAAAATGTACGGCAGACAGAATCATTTCACGATATAAATCAAGACTGTGTGCTAAATCTTATGCACAGAATAAAGGGGTCAATTACAATAATACCTATTCCCCTATAACAAGGTTTTATTTAATGCATGTCCTACTTACAATAGAAGCTGAGAAATATTATGAAATTATGCAGTTCAATGTGAAAACGGTGTTTTTGTAGGGCAAGTTTTAGGAAGACAGCTGCATGTTTCCACTAAGTTATATGGCCTCAAACAATCACCACACTGCTGGAATGAGAAGTTTGAGTTTTCTGAAAAATTGTGGATTTATTCAAAGTAGTGTCAATAAATGTGTTTATCAAAGCGAGTTCAATGAAACAAAGGTTATACTTGTATGATATACTAAAGATGGAATTGATCATGGCTGCGAACAAAAGAGACTACAGCTTGTACTGAATTAACTAAAGACAACTTTTGAAGTTACAATCAATAAACAAGGTTTTTTTGTGGGTATTTAAATAAAACAAAGTAATTTTGATGGCATGATATCTATATACCAGAACAACTATATCAACCAGACAATCAAAAGATTTAACCTTAAATATTCTAAGCCAAATAGTATTCCCGCTGATCCTCACGCTCATAAGTTCTAAAGAAAAGTAAAATAATGATAAAGGTATCCTATCGGGTAGCCGTTGGCTGTCTAGTGTTTGCTGCAATAGTTATTTGACCAGATGTTATGCATGCAGTGGCAAACGTGAGTAGATATTTGTAAAATAATGAAACAAGCCATTGGAATGGAGTCAAATGTATTCTAGAGTGTCTGAAAGATACATCCAGCTATAGTAGTGAATTCAAAAGAAGCAAAAACTCATATATATTAATTGGCTTTTCAGACTCTGACTTTGCAAATTACTTGGACAGCTAACACGTGACTACCTGGTATCTTTTTCAAACGAGTAATGGCTCTGTAACATGGTGCAGTCTATGTCAATGTAAAATCTAGCTATCTACAACCGAAGAAGAGTACAAGCTGCATCAACTGCAGCTAAAGTCTGAGACATCGACAACAAAACAAGGTAAAACAGTGGGAGAAGCCACAACTCTATCGATAGACAAGCATAGTGCCATGTGTTTGGTCCGTAGCCCAGAGTTTCACAAGTGAACCAAACACACAGTTGAGCATCACTATTTCATAAGTGAGAAGTATGAGAATGGTGAGATTGGCATCAAATATTTACCTTCTAAAAACCAGCTCCCATACATACTAACCAAACCTCTTCCCTGTGATCATTTTTAGACACTTCGTGCTGTTATTGGAATGGCAAAACGAATGTACGAATAAATGATTCCCATTTATGTTAATATGTATATGAAGTTTTGTTATTTGTTTTTCTTTGGGGAATAATAATTATAATCATCATCATAACTATCATCATCATCAACATCATCCTTATCCCCAACAACATCAACTGCTTTCAGCTTGTGGCCGGTTCAGTTTAGTAAAATTCCTCATCTTCCTCTATCCTTCCTCCTTAATTGATTCCATTCTTCTCCTCTCACTTGCACACTTTCTGTTTTCTACTCCTCCCATCTATTTCTTGGCCTCCCTTGTGGTATTTTTCTTACATACTTCATTTTCATCACTTTCTTTGGCATCCTCTCTTTTTCCATCCTCATTACATGCCCACAGGGGTGGAGTCAGATCATTTTCATAGGGGGGTCATAGTTACTTACAATGTTAGATTTCTGTTTAAAGCCATTTAATAATTTCTCATTCATATTTGATCTTATGCATGTTTTAAACCGTGGTCATCCTCTCCAATTTTCTAAAATCAGATAGTTTTTATAAACTATTTGGAGTGGCCCTCCTTCAACAATTTTTTGAAAAATGGCTCACTCTAGAAGCTATGAATAATCTTCACATTGATTTTTTTTAAATTAGATTATTTCATAAATTATAAGCCATTTAAAGTGTTCTTCACCTAGAAACTTTTGAAATTTGGATTCCCCTCAAAGTTATTTAGAGTGATTCTCACCTTAATTTTTTAGGAAAGTTAGATACCTCTAGAAGATAGCCTTTGAAGTGGTCTTCCACTGAAAAATTTTTGAAAATTGAATCAATTCAGAAATTTTGCTATTTGGGGTGGTCCTCACCTGTAAATTCCTCAAAATAGCTTGCATCTAGAAGCTATATGGAGTTGTCCTCCCCTAGAAATTTATAAAATTTGGATGACCTTGGAAGATATTTAGAGCTTTCCTCCCCTGACTATTTTTTCCAGTTAGATGCTTCTAGTCTAATAGTTAACTGAAGCGATCTTCTCCAGCAAATTTTTGACAATATAATGCATCTAGAAGTCATTTGGAGTTTGATTTAATGCCATCTTTCAGCTTCTTATTCGATAATATCAGAGGATTTGAAATATATCTAGAGGGAGGAATTTATTCCAGGAAGGAGCAAATTATTTCCAGGGAGCAGAGTCCCCTATAGTTCCGCTGCTCCTGCTGTCCCCACATACTCTATATTTGATATTCGTGGATGAAATGCTCTCAGGCGATTATTAGTCTTCTTTGATGTGTGGTAGTCTACCATCTCTATGAGGAACAATGTTTGTTACTCGCTATGCATGACAAATATTCATACATGAAAATTAAATATACATGGATGAATAACACACGTGTTCAAAAATTGAATAAACGTGGACAAATAATGCACATATTCACCTGGCTTAAGAGGTGTCTGCGCATAAAAGACAAAAAATTGTATAATTATTTATCTCTGTTGTATTTTCTTTGTAAAATTTGAAGTTTCATTTTGTTTTTTGTATTAATTTTCTAACTTTCACAGGGGGTCAACTGACCCTTTGACCCCCTCCTGAATCCGCGCCGGCATGCCCATACCATCTCACTCTTGCTTCCTCTACTATCTCATGTACTCCTTGTACCTCCAATCTTTCCCAGATAACTTCATTCCTAATCTTGTTTCTCCTCATGACAGCTAACATGCTCCTCATGAACTTGATTCCCATGGCCTCCACTTTCCGAGTATTTCTTACATTCATTGTACCTACATGTTTTGCTGCATATGTGACAATTGGTACAAAGTATGCCCTGTACAACACTTCCTTACAGTTCAAGGGCACATTTCTTCTCCATAGCAGGGCTGGTCTATTACACACCTTTAGAACAATATTTTACATCCTATTCTTTTCTATGCCATCCAACTTTATAGCTTTATGAGGCCTTATCCTCTACCTTGTCATCCCCATCACTTCACACTTCGCCATGCTAAATTTCAACCATTTCTGTATCTGTTCCTGTACTTCCTCTTTCTTCTCCCCCCATACCATCAAGTCATCAGCACTCATAATGGCTTTCACTCTTTCCTCCTCGAGTTTTCCTGCCACTTTGTTCATGACCATTTCCACTACCACTACAAATAGTAGTGGTGAAAGGGCACTCCCCTGCTTCACTCCATTTTTTATTTGGAATCACATCGTCCTCCCACTCTCCGTCTTAACACAACTCGTGTTATCCTCATATATGCTTTTCACTCTCATTAAACTCCTCTTTCCACTTCAGCCTCTTCCATTGCATTCCAATTTTTTTTTCTATAGACGCCATCATATGCCTGCTCCACATTCATAAATACCACTACCAAGTCTTTCCCATATTCATAACTTATTTCCATCAACTGTACTATGGCAAAGATCAAGTCTATTGTAGACCTCTTATTCCCTAAATCCATGCTGTCCCTCTCCATACCTTCCTTTAATTTTATTTTTTATTCTCTTTTCCAGTATCTTCTCATATATTTTTGTACAGTGGCACATAAACATTATCAGGGAAGCTTAGTGTATTTAAAACAATTGTATTTCTATCCATTTGTTCAAGTCCAAACAAGCATTAATTAAGTGTCGAGTATTGAATCATGTTTCAAATATCATGATTGTCTAGGTATAGCCTCCATTCACCAATGCATAACCGTGTTAGTGTACAGCTCTGTGGCGCATGTCTTTGTGAACTAGTGAGACGATTTGTGTGTATAAGGGGTCGTCCGTAAACCATGTAACACTTTTTTCTTACCTTTTTAGCCCCCTCCCCCCATGTAACANTTCTCACCATGAGTGAATGTCATTACTTTATAGGGAAGTTTTGTGGTAGTAAAAGAGCTATTTAGATTTGATACTTCTTAAAATCCATTTTAAATCCTGAACATGAATGATTTCAGAGAATATTATTATTCATGGATAACAAAGATTCCTACTGCACATTATTTTACATAGGCCCTGACTAATCACTTGTGTTTGTACAAATACAAATAGTGATGGACTCCTCAAATTTGCCTTCAGATAAATTCTGTACTTTTTCTTCATTCCATTTCACTGTAACATCTTTTTGAGAGTCTTCCGCTGTTTTTTTCTGGATATCGCTTTTTATACGCAAGCAATGAACAAGTCTCCTCTTTCTGAATAAATTATGTTTGTATTGTTACTTCATGCTATGTTCATATTTAAATACAATTGTATTTTTATTAAATTAACAAATAAAAAAACTTTTCTTTTAGAATTTAAAAAATAACAACATACTATTGATAGGGTTTAGGGGGTGGAGGAGATAACCCAGGTCTTGGACCCAGTTTACACCACTTTTATACATATCTTAATCTAATTGTGTGATGGAATTACTTCTATAGAGAAAAAAAAATTATATATATATATTGTTGAGCATTTTATGGTATAGGTACCTAGTTTAGAATTTTTAAATTACAGTAGAACCTCATTAATCTGAACTAATTAGAACCAAAGATTGTTTGGATTAGCGAAAATTCAGATTAACCAGGAGTATACGGACGGGTTTGCAGTAAGACAGTGTGTACACATTTCCACACGTTCAAAAAATTTACATTCATTTAAATGATATATAACATGTAAAAATATGTACTGTAGTTTTACATTTACAGTACATCTTTGTTAAGTTTTATGTGATTGAAAAGAACACACAATAAGTATACATTTATTTAGATATGATTGTACGACAAACTGCTTAGGGGTCGGCCATAAACAACGTATCACTTTCTGGGCGGGGAGGAGGGGGCTGGAGAGCTCTAATGTCTACATGTTGCTACCATGGGAGGAGGGTGGGGTACATCAAAGTGTTACATAGCACAGATCTTATACTCAAATTCTAATGTTGAGAAGTAATATAAATGTTCAGGTTTTCACCTTTGATAAATAACTTTTGAATATCCGTGGCATTGATAATGCAAGTTAAGCACTTTTTGTCAATAAATATTTCGAATGCGCTTAGGTGGCAATGTCTGCCTGAGACTATGAATGCCAAGAACATTCGAAAACATATATTTTCATGCGCATGATGTTGACATGTTTATACTCACTGCACTTGTTCAGACTTGTCCACTCTACTGACTTCTCTTCATATGCTTTTAGTTGGATAGCGGCTGTCTGTCAAACACTACCTTTGAGCACTTTTTTGTGCATGAAATATTATGTCTTTTCCAACAATTCATTAATGATATTATTACTAATTTTAATTTACTGAATCTTCTTAGTTATAAACAGAACACAACTAAACCAACTCACAAATAACACATGCTTTTTTGGGGGGTAGAGGGAAGACACCAATTGGTATGTGACCTTGTCATAATAGTTTATTTAGTCACTCATTGAAGACCTCTGTAAAAATTGACACAGGTTCCTTCTCCATCGTTGTCATGGGAACAGGATATAAACTCCAGCATGAAAAGCTCTGATTTCACCCAGAGAACACTTGGCATAGTGGGTTGTGCCAAAGATTTTGTAGGATCTGGTGTTTACAAGACTAGATTCCCTCAGTCAAACGAATTACACTCGAACCTCCATATATCGAAGTAGATGGTTCCATAAAAAAAATTATATATAGAAACTTCGATGTATAGAAACAATCCTTTTTTATACATGATATTGTGTAGTCAATTGTATTTAGAAATATTTCCTAATCAATGCACTCATTATAAGTGAATATGAATCACATTATGTACAAGTTATGTCCATAAAGATAATTAAAAACAAACCCGGAAAATTTTTTTTTGAACATACCTCAAAAAACATGTAGGCCTACAGTAGTATTAAAATGAATTTACATGTGTGTAAAAAAACTTTCTAATGTCTTGCTGCAGAGTACATTTTTATTAATCATCATAAAAGTGTCTACACTTATTAAGTTCGTGAAATACATCTTCAGGAACGTTTTCAGCGAATTGAAGACCAAGACAACGTATGTGTTAAACTCGGCCAAAATTTCTTATTTAGAACCTAATTTATATAGGAGGAAGTCTACTTGAAAGGGATGAGAGGAGTGTGGTGACAATACCACCCCACTAGGTGACTAGGTGTTGCAATGACCTTGATCAAACATTTTCTTCTTCCTCCTGCGACATCTCCATTTTATTTTTT
>CABFWB010001438.1:47421-75485 GCA_902151455.1 Timema bartmani
GGGAATCCTGATTCGTCTAAATAAATTGATATATAGATTTTTTTTTCAGAATATATAAACAGTTTTTCTATGTAATGTCACAGGGATTCACCAAAACTTAGATATATAGAGAATTTTGAAATATGGAAGTTCGATATATGGAGGTTCCATTGTAATTCACACAGGTGTATTAAAATTTGTTTAAATGATTTTGAATTTCCTGAGCATTACAACTAGCCTAGAACACACACCACTAATGTAAGTGTATAACTCAACATTATTGACCTTTGTGGCTCGACGCAGAAGGTGAGCAGGGAGAAGAGTGTGGACAGGAAGCAAAGCCAAGCGCAGCCGGTCATCCACTGCTGGGCAAACACCTTGTCCTCATGACGGTAGTAGGCGTCTCGCCCGCACCGCGGACTGCAGGTGACCGAGTCCCCGGATGGAACAAGCGCTCTCGCGAAGTTGGTTGGACACTGAACAGGAGCCCACGTAGGTGCGAGAAAGGTTGTTTCCTTGTCCTCCGTAGGCAGTCCCATGCATAGCCAAGCCCCCTCCAGGGCATCAGGGAACCGGGAGCAGTTTAGGAGAGTAGGCCATGGGAAGTTGAAAGTCTCCACAACGGGGAGGCAGTCATCACGCACCTGTGACACAAGGAATAATTTGTGGTAATGAGCTCAGCAACTAATTTCAATGTATCAATTGTCTTCCTGCAGACCTGTCCATATTCTTCTGGTTAATCTGAATTTTCGCTAAAACAATCAATCTTCGATTACACTTAGTTAAAATTAATGAGGTTCTACTGTAATTTAAAAAATCCTTACTCTGTACTATAAAATGCTCAACAGTATTTATATAATATTTTTTTTCCTCTACAGAAGCAACTCCATCACACAATTAAATTAAGATATGTATAAAAGAGGCGTAAACTGGGTCCACAACCTGGGTTATCTCCTCCATCCTCAAAACCCTACCAATACTATCTTGTGCTCTTGCACTATGTAATTATCTGGAACAACACCTCATGTACATTCCTAAGACCTTATGATGGCGAAACAGAAACATGTAGTCGTCCAAGACCATCGATGATTTATCATCGCATACAATAAGGAGAAGGGACCAAAAATTAAATTAGATAAAGAATATCAAACTTTTTATTAAAAATTAATATCACTTTATATACTACTTGATATTTAACGGCTTTAAAATTTAATAAAATCAATCAACTTAATGTTCCTATTTTATTGAACATTGTTCTTCCAATAATTGTTCTGGATCTACATATGCAATTGTATTTTAAATAACTTTTGAAAGTTTTATGATATTTTCAATACCGGTAAGTATTTGCTGTTACTAACGCTAAGTTTTTAAAGTGTTATTTTAGATGTCAACTTACCACAATAATTTTTTTTTTTTAATTTCTTGTTTCATAGATGTATTTTAGCTTCATTAATTAAAAAAACTTCATTTAACAACCTTCATGAACTTAAAATTTCAATATAATAATCATATCTATAAAGTGTTGTTATCCAATCTCACATGTCAACTTTCAACAGTTGTTTATTTTTATAATTTTCTTGTTGCAAATATGTACTTTTGATACATTCTTTTTGATTAATTTATTCCAAATGAATTAATACTTGTTATAATATATCCACTCATTTAACCTTATATCAACTATTCCTTTGACGTAAAGTTGTTTGCTAAATATCAAGTTACTTCCAAATATGGTTTCTTTCCTTATATTTGTAATTGTATTACAGTAATTTATTACTGTATTTAACATTAAAGTGGTATCAGTTTACAAATTACAAACTAACTTAAAATGAGAACAAAAACACTTACCCTTATTAACACCAATGGGATGATATGGGTAGTAATAAGTTGGTCCCATTGTATCTTTAGGCAGCAGTTGGGGTGAAGCTAATGTTCACCCATACAGGTACTTCCATTCAAATATTGCAGTTAATTCATAGAACTATTATGATTGGGGTGTATTTAGAAATAGAAGTGTTTCATAGATATGAATAACCTGGATAACTCAAATGGTAAAGTAAAGTAACCAATGCTATGGGCAGCATGTCAAATTATTACATACCTGCTCACAGAGGGATCTGCATGGGGGTACTGGTCCCACAACCTGCTCAGTGCACAGCGGGGAGAACACGGAGCACAGGAACAGGCGCAGGTGCTGGGAACAGTTGTAGTGGACCAGTGGAGAATAGGACTGTACCTGGAACAGTCCAAACGTCTTATTTACAAAGTGTTAAAGGTGACCTGGTGGTCTAGGGGTAAGGTGTCAGACTTCTGTGCTGGGGGTCCGGGGTTCAATCCTCGGTCTCGGCAAAGATTTATCTGACTGCCAAACCCTTCATTCACCTCTGACAAGACGTGTATTATTCACAACTTGTGAATGTGTGGAATGCCAGGCCTCAACCGTGGTTCGGATCCCATATTTAACTCTAGGTCCTCCATTTCACCTCGCAATCACCGTACCATTACACATTAGCGTAAGTGCGTATAGCCCGAACGAGTAGTAAAATGCGATAATAATAATAATAACAATAATAATAATAATAAATAGTAATTAATTAATAAGGATGATGATAAATGATGATGATAGTAATAATAATACAAAGTGTTGCAAAACTAATATTACTTCAATAGGGGCTATTGCATTGGTTCAAGGACTGGTCACTAGACTAGACAAATTTAGAGTAAAATATTTTGAATTTTAGAATAGGTTTCCCTTAAATTAAGCAGAGTATACACACTATATTTCTTTAAGAAATAGTAAATTTATAATTTTATCTCGGTGGCTGGATTTTGAAATCTTTGAATAATATTTAGAACTTGAAACGTTACGGTATTATTGAGATATAATTGTCCCGCGATTGGGCGCCAATTAAAACGTTCTTGAATTGATTGTGAGATAATTGGTATTTATAGCCCCGTGATCGAGCGCCAATTATGATGATACGGAATTATTGTTATGCCCCACGTTTGCTTGGGGCACCGGTTTAAATTTATACTGTTTAGTCAGCTGATAATTGCCCCGTGATCGAGCACTAATTAAAGCGGTACGGAATATTTGTGAGATAATTTAATTAAATAATAAAATCTTTAATATTGCACACGATTTATTTAGATCATGGCACTGGTTTATTACAACGTTTTGTAGATTTATGTTACCGGCACTGTGTAGATTTATGTGACTGCTCTATATATTTAAGTTAGTATCACTGTCGTGATATTACACGTTCTCTAGGTTTATGTCGCCGGCACTCTGTGTGTGCATACGCATAAGCAGCTTATACAACGTGTATCTAAAACATTGCATCAAACTTTGGCAGGCTATTCCTTGGGTGAAAATAGAATAATTCACACCAGCAACCTAGGGCCCATCTTAAATATTAAGGGCAGTACGCACCCCTAAAGATAGAGCTAAAAACTACTGTTGTGTGAAATATTATGAAAACTGCTTAGGGTATTGCAATGAATATTTGTATACTACTTATTGAAACCTTGATCATTAATAAACTAAATGTGCTGTTACCGTTACCCACACCCATCATGTAAAAAGGAGGGGGTTGTAAGACTTTTTTCTGCAATAAAATATGTCAGAGTAAGTATTACCAATTTTTACTTAAGATTACAAAACNCAAAACATGGAGTAAAAATTAACAAAAAAGGTGCCTTGGAGAAACTGTCTAGTTTTCCCCGTTTTCGAAATAATCATGCATGTGTGATTTCAAAGACAAGTGTTAATTCCTGCCAGGTAGGGAGCCAGTATAACTGTGTTGTTAGCTGTGTTAGATACATTTGTCTCTGAGCTCAAACTTGAGTGATTATTTCGGAAACGGGGAAAGCTAGACAGTTTCTCCAAGACACCTTTTTTGTTAATTTTTACTCCATGTTTTGTAATCTTAAGTCAAAATTGGCAATACTTACTCTGACATATTTTATTGCAGAAAAAAGTCTTACAACCCCCTCTTTTTTACATGACGGGGGTGGGTAACGGTAACAGCACATTTAGTTTATTAACGATCAAGGTTTCAAGAAGTAGTATACAAATATTCGTTGTAATAACCTAAGCAGTTTTCATAATATTTCACACAACAGTCGTTTTTAGCTCTATCTTTAGGGGTGTATACCGCCCTTATTATTCAAGATGGACCCTAGGTTGCTGATGTGAATTATTCTATTTTCACCCAAGGAATAGCCTGCCAAAGTTTGATGCAATGTTTTAGATACACGTTGTACATGACATACCCCTTGGACCTCTCGTGACCAGTGTCAAAACCAACAAATCGGAAGCGTCCCTGCGGCAGGTGTCATGAAGGCTAGCTTCCTATTGGGTATAGGGGAGCTAACGTCTCTTGCTTGTTTGGTATATACTACGAGTTAAATTTTGAAACAAAAAATAAGTTTTAATGGTGCAATCCTTCGACATTATTTCTGAAAATCACGTGATTCTCTATGGATGAAGTGTTGAAAGGATATTTTACATACAATACTTTAAAGAAAAATGTACTTCATCCATGAATTTTTAAATATATGAGAGGGGTCCAAATCAGTATCATTACAAACTCAAACACTATTATTAAACTAATGAAAATAATCATGCCAAAAAGGTGTGACACTATATGTAAGCGTGAGAAGAGAAATGGAATCGTTGTGGCTTTAATATAACTCATTTGATGTTGCTGGTGATATCGTCCTTAAGGAGAATCGTGCGTGTTATGAATTCGTCATGGGATGTATGCATTTCCAAATCAGTAAAAATTATAAAATCAACGCCTCCAAGAACTCCTTCCCCTCCTAAAATACTGAAAAATATCTTTAGAAGTCTTACAGAGATATGACCCGTACTAATACACTCAAATATGGTTGTGTGTTAAGAATATGTACTTTAGTCATTTTTCCACTAAATGCACAACTTTTAACACACGAGGCTAGCAATTTTAAGGAGAATCTTACACGTTATAAATTGGTCACGGGCCAAATTGAGTTCCAAATGAGTAAATATGATAAAATGACCCCATCCAAGAAACCCTTCCCCTCCTAAAACACTTAAATATACCTGCTTTGGTTCTCAAGAACTCACTTGGGAGAAGATATGTCCAGGGTTAAGACCTATGGTACTTGTCCGCTCAAAAACTGCCGCGCGATATAAAAAAAAAGGGTCCTACTAAGGGTTAAGACCTATGGTACTTGTCCGCTCAAAAACTGCCGCGCGATATAAAAAAAAAAGGGTCCTACTTGAGTCCTGAGTCCTTTTAACATACTAGATAGGCAAAAAAAATTCTGGGGTGAAGCAGAAAACGCCGGTCGCGAAATGCGGAGGAAGGAAAGAGAAATTAATCGTTCAGATAAGGATAGCACAGTTAACATTCAACCTTGACCCTTCACCCTACAGGTCAGATCCACAAGTTGTGCTTGAAAAAACTAAACAAACAGATGAGATTTTGAAAAGTGAAAAATGACACCTGGACACGGAAATCGAGCCCGGGACCTTTGGCTTACGCCAATGCTCTAACCACTGGCTATCCAGGAATCCTCCCGTGCCCAGGGTAATTCTTCACTCATATTTTAAGGCAGAGTCTATGATGGATGTGCGGAAATCGTCGGTTAAGATCACGAGCTATCAGATAACGCAGCCATCTTCGACTTGGTAGTTGGATTATTGCTGCCACTTGTACAATTATTATAATTGTAAGGCATTGCATTTTCAGAATATGATATCTAGATGGAGTAATCCTCATTAAAAGCATACATAATAGCTTTGGCTATTTGATTCTTAAATAAACATTGTTACTTACTCCCTTACTGAGTTAATTGAAAAGAGATAAATAACAAAAAAACCCGAATGAAATAAATACAGTTATAGAGTAAAACTCGCTTTGCTCATTGGGGGCTCCACTCCCAAACCCCCAGAGAGTTTTATTTGCAAGTGGAAGCAAACTAACTAATTCCAGCGTGGTTTTGAACGTAACAACTTAAAGTTACCGGTATTGTTGTATTGTATATACCGCGCCGACTTTAAAGCTGCCCAGCAATTTGGAATTTTTTTCGGGGGTTAAAAAAAAATATTTTTTTTACTTTTTGGAATTTTCGCGTCGGTTACAGGCTAGAAGCTATAAGTTTGCCAAATTTCAAGTTTCTAGCTCATTTTCTGTAAGTGGGTAAACATTAATGTCAGTGAGTGAGTGAATGAGTGAGTCAGCCATGTGGCTTTATATTTATATATATATAAAATAGCTTTGGAAATCAAATCACTAACCAATCACAATATGAGATCACTGAAAATTAATAATACCACTAAAAATTAATAATATGTAGTCTACTAAAGGGAAACGATTGTCTCACATTGTGTGCCATGTTACGTCTAATCCAGAGAAACACTAGAAGGCAAAACTTTATTCTGTTTTTTTTAATATTCATTATTTTGTGGTAATATACGTTCTTTATTATATTTTCTTAACATTTCACCCCCTCAAATCTCGCGGCACTCATAAGTGCCGTGGCACACCGGTTGAGAATCCCTGTCCTAAATAGAAACTAGAGGCTTTCACTTTGTCAACACAATACTTAATTACATAACTGATTTATAATATATTTCTTATTAGCATTCATCGCGTATTACTTTAGCTCAGTCGGTAACGTGTCTAACGTGTATATTTACTAAGCTAAAGGTCCCGGGTTCGATTCCCGACCCCGACATGAACGAAAAGATTACCATTGGTGAAATGTGAGTTTACCCTCTAACAGTGATGAATTAACGACCTGGGGACTGGATGTTGTGTCTTTCCTCGTCCTAGGTTAGATTATGAGGCATTTGAAGCTAGGACAGGCCTAGCAAGCCGGTAGCGGAAAATTATATGGCTTGAATAAAAAACTGACCCAGACCATGGCCTAGGCTGGAAACAGTAATAGATGCGGATGTTGCTATCTAAAACTCACAAGAAACTTTATTGCTAGTGACGAAGAAGTCGGTGTTTGAAACCCGGCAGTAGTAAGGAGTGCACATTTTAAAAATGTTACTAATACCTATATCTTTAGTGTGAGTGGAACTGTAGTGGCGTCGATTTGCTTTCTAAGTACGGTGATTTGTCCAGGAAGTGACGTCATAACGTGAGTGGCGCAGAAGGGCTGTCTCGAGCACACTACTGGCCCACTCACATTATTTTTTTCACTCCTAAGCCATTCAGATTATTGTGATAACACTTTTGGAAATAATACAATTTGTTTACTTTAAGCTATAAGTTACACTTTGTGTAAACAATGTTTTGGCGGGAGCGAACCAAAGTACAATTTCATATTAAATATGTACAGTAAAGTCTTGAAGCCAGATACAAAGTAAATTAGAAAAATGATACCTGAATTTTCACAAATGTGGATACACTTTTTCTATGTTCTACCTTCCGCATTCCTTTTCATTTGTGTAAATACTGTATTCGAATAGCCAAGATGGATATTAGAAAGCGAAACACGCAATTCTTGTATTATATTATTTTTGAGCCGCGTCTTTTCGCTCTTTTATAGGTTGTGGAGTAAATTTTTAGATAAAATGTACACTCATTTGCATGGAGGGATAGTAATAAGCCATTTAAGAAATAACACCCTCAGTACGTCCGGCTAAGTTTCGACCGCTGACCTCCCCACCGCCAGCAAACCAAATTAGGGGGCGGCCAGACTGGGCGAGCGAGCGACTAGAATATCAAATAGAACACATTGGTTGTAATGAGAGGTGGCCAGACTGGAGCGAGCGACTGAGCGCGCACGCTTGAACGATAGAACTGGTTCTATTTTTCAAGCGTGCGCGCTCGACCCGGTACAGTATAGTTTATAGGCGCTAGGCAATATTAATAGATGTTGGTTCATTGAGTGCTAGGAAAACTTCTCATTTTGACATTTTTATTAATATCGATAGGTTTAGCACACTTGCTACTAACGGTCTAATTTAATTGGTAAGATCATAAACCATACTTATATATATATATATATATACAACTGATATGTTAAAATACTTCAATATTATCAAAGTAGGCCTTTACAAATAAGAATCACCATTAGCGTGGAGAGAAGAGGAGAAAACCACAACAATAAGTCACTTGTCAAAAACCACCCTCATTTCACTGAGCCAAGATTCGAACATTTGCCTCCTCGTCAACAACTATAGAGAGCTATCTGCTAATTACGCGCTCGCACGCTCGCCAGTTTGGCCACCCAGTCGCTTGCGCGCTCGCTCGCACGCTTGTCAGTCTAGCCGAACCCTTGGACGAGCTTGACGATTAGACTAGGCGAGGCGTGATTCCTTGACTCTATCTGCATGATTTCTGATCGTTTTGAAAGTGGATAGCAGCGCCTATACCAGCGCAATTTCAAGTTGCGTGGTGAGGGTTGTTTCTTTGGGTTTAAGAACTAGATAAAACGTTAGTTAGTTAAAATGTACCGCTACGAGATCGTACTTGTTCAATCACCTCTACTCTAGACACCTCAAATATGGTATCCGCGCCAAAATGTATTAAGCCAAATGATGTATGGAAACGGTGAACACCACGAGAAGTTGAAAAAGCTATTTTTAAAACCCAGTCTGCTAAAGGAAGTTCGAACTCATTTAGAACGGACTATACTTTGCTCTGACCAATTTATTACTCTCGGAGTCCAGACAACCAAAGATAATGAAAATGAAAAGAACATAGCTTTTATAATGCAAATATTACGAAACAATAATTATCGTTTTTCTTTTGTTTGATTCGTTTCGTTGCCTTTCAAAACTATAAAATCCCTGTATGTTGGTAGAAATAAGATTATAAAAATGAATTTGAAACAAGAACCGGACTAGCACGCCCTAAGAAAATGTAATAAATATGTTTGAGGTGGAAACAGCTGGGATCTTATGAGCGGTTTTGTTTGAAGTTAGTTGCTCTATTAACTATTGAATTATGCACAAAAAAAATATTATGATTTTACAGTGCAAGCTTTGCGAACTATAATATACCATAAACAGTCTCTAAAGGGTACTCAGTGCTCAAGTAAATAAAATAGTTACCTACACATAAACATTTAGTTTTTTAAAAAATGATGTGAAATGCTAGGATATTTACTTTAGTTGTTTTGTAAAATATTAAGGGTATTCAAGTGTGAATTATTTTTAATGTTTACTTTTTTTTAAATGGGAAGCCATGGTTTGAAAATATAATTGGAGACCGTCTCTTAGCATTTGTATATTTGTCATTGAATTATATAAATGAACTAAGGAACAAAAAATAAATAGTAGGTGACTGTAAAATTACGTAGACCTACAATGGCGTTATTATTTGTCCCCCTTACACAAATAAAGTTCCGCCACCAATGGCCCCGTTGGTAATTTATTGACTTTTGAGTTTAAAGTTAATTGAATGGAAGGAGAGTGGGTAGCTATTTAGAGAAAAAAACGCCCAAAGTACCTGAGCGGGACTCGAACCCTAATCTTCCCGTCATTGGCAACTCAGCCCATTAAAAGAATTACGTCTCAGACCACGCAAACGCTGTTCTCATCTCAGTTATGATATACAGTACAAAAATTATGTTTTCGTTAGTTGGATTGTGTCACATAAAAAGTTTTAAATTAGATTGATCAAACTTAATTTTGAGATAAGTATTTTAACAGCGCGTCTTATTACCCATTCGGGTTATATGCCTATGTACTAATTACGCTAATGGGTTAGAGATGAGAAAGGTTGGATTTAAATAAAGTGTACCAGCGTATGCATGGAGAAAGTATGAGACACCGTTTAGGGAAAAAAACACACTCAGTACAACCGATCGGGATCAAACCCTGATCTCCCTATCATCGGCAGTCTTGTCTATTGCAAGAGTGACGCCTTAGACCATGCGGCCACCAACACGGTTCTGAGATAAGTTAAACCTTATTGTTTATAGGTATACTTGGAACTAAAGAGTGTTCCATAAATTATATTGGTCGCCTTTTTTAATGTAAAGGAAATGTTCTTAAAAATAAATAATATATACCTTATATATAAATAATATAATAGGTAAGGCCCTATTATAAGCTATTTTTTAAAATATTTGAAAAATTTGAACATATTTAAAAAAATTATAATATTAGAGTAGGGCCTACTTACACTCAAAAGGCACAATGGCTCAAATTATAATTTATTAAATACAGTGCCAAGAGGTAATAAATAGGTAGGTACCCGGTTTTGTGGGCACACAGACTAAAAGTCAATATTGTCTATACTCCATTCACGGTAGGAATTAGTCTCTGAAAGGTCTTTTTTACTACCAGAATCCTACTATATAATAGCTTTCTGGTAGGGAAAAAGGCCTTTCAGAAAACAATTCCTACGCTGAACAGACTTAAGTCTAAATTGCCTATAAGGGAGAGGTTGGGGTTCGAGTCCCACCTGGATGTTCCGAGAGTTTTTTCTCCCAAATGGTGTCCTCTCCCTCCACGTAAATCCAATAATATTCCTATAATTCTACCTTCGTCACCCCTACCCTGGAGTATTTAAGTCCGGAAAAACCGGACAGGTAGGTAGACGCGGAGCAAACAAACTGCATATAGAGAGGCCATCAACAGACCCATTTTCACACTCAACTGGCATAAACTAGAAATATATTAATAATTAATAATATAACAAAATACAGCCATGAGAAATATTTTTGTACAATCTAGAAGAGTTCAAAACAGTCGCTGTAATGAAAACTGTATTTTATGGCACAAACGTCAACCCCTAAAATTATGCATCTAGCTTTAAAATAAAATTAATCATGTATAGTCATCATCAGCATCATCATTCTACTTTTCCGCCTCTGCGGGTGGTCAGGTACATCTCCCCCATTCCTGTCTATTTTTCCAAACTTCTCCCTCAGCCACACGTCTCTGGTCTGCTCCTTTGGCTTCCATATCATGCGTATAGTATGGATGTTAATCACAATAGAGTTAGACATATTTTAAAACTCCTTTGGCTTCCATATCATGCGTATAGTATGGATGTTAATTACAAACGAGATAGACATATTTTAAAACTCCTTTGGCTTCCATATCATGCGTATAGTATGGATGTTAGTCACAATAGAGTTAGACATATTTATAAAACTATGTGGATAAAAATGCCTTAAGATGACATCCAAAAATAAAATTGGTAACATTCTGGGATTGATATCATATTTCTAAAAGGTGAACACCGCAAGGTGGATTCACAATTATTTCATAAAAGGTGAACACCGCAAGGTGGATTCACAATTATTTCAAACACCTGACCTGGTAAAGGCAAACATATAACAGTTTCTAATCTATATATTGTATTGCACGTCTGGGCTACATTATTTGTAGCCTACTATGTGGAAAGATTATCCAGTACTCATATATCGTTGCTCAGGGGATGCTCGAATGTACTAATCGTACATCCTTTCAGTGGAGGATCTTGCCATGTCCCGATGAGATGAGGGTGTGGAACCAGTGGAATAACTTAAACCTAACCTAAGCCTAACCAACCAAAACCTGGCGACCGTTGGGGTAATTCCCCTTTCGGGAAAAATATCCAAGATACCAGCCGGGAATCAAACCCGGGCGGGATCGTAGCCAGGTGCACTAAGCACATGATCACGGAGCCGGTTACGGTTTCTAATTAGTCAACGTTAAATTTAAAAAAAAATTAATAATCGTTTAGCTTTATACAGTAAGATAAAAAGTAAGTAAATAATTACAAACTGCTTCATAAAAATATTTTTCTTGTAATTATTGAATAGTTTAAAAGGCATTTAGGAGTTTGTATTGCAATCTTTACACGTACTTATACAGAAAACTATTATGTAAAATATTTAAAAAACAAATAAAAAAAAACCACTTAAAATTGATAGTTTTAGGAAAAATTCTGAAAATAGTTTCGTCAATTAAAACAATTTTTATGCAAATAAAAACTTTTTAAACATTGAAAAAAAAATTGAAATAAAACAGAGAATCTGTTAGTTTGGGAGAAAAAAAAAGTTTATTCTCAAATGATCCGATGCGCCATTCCCCCTTAAAGAAGAAAACACAAGGATATGTGTTTCGTGTAAATATTGGCCTCAGTCCTTTGATCCGGCGCGTCGCTCAAAGAAAGTTTGGTTGAAGTCTCTTCTCCGGTTGAAGGATTGTTGACAGAGCGAGGGAGAGGACGCTATATAAAGACGACGCTGAGGATGTGTGCTCTTTGTTAAAAAATATGTTTGGGAGAGCTCACGCTGTCTACAGTTTATTTTTGAACATTTTTATCTTGTTCATTTTTTTTCCCCTTCTGGGAATATAGATAGTAAAGGTGGCCTGCCTGCCAATGCTAGGTGTTGTTTTTAAGTGCTAGCGGCACAGATACATGTTGTGTGGGCCTCCAGGGGTGTACCAACCTCATGGCTTGGTGAGACTTGGTTCGACCCCAGGGCCTCCAGGTGTGTATCATTATCATAACCTAGTGAGACTTGGTTCGACCCCAGGGCCTCCAGGTGTGTATCATTATCATAACCTAGTGAGACTTGGTTCGACACCAGGGCCACCAGGTGTGTATCATTATCATAACCTAGTGAGACTTGGTTCGACACCAGGGCCACCAGGTGTGTATCATTATCATAACCTAGTGAGACTTGGTTCGACACCAGGGCCTCCAGGTGTGTATCATTACCATAACCTAGTGAGACTTGGTTCGACACCAGGGCCACCAGGTGTGTATCATTATCATAACCTAGTGAGACTTGGTTCGACACCAGGGCCTCCAGGTGTGTATCATTACCATAACCTAGTGAGACTTGGTTCGACACCAGGGCCACCAGGTGTGTATCATTATCATAACCTAGTGAGACTTGGTTCGACACCAGGGCCTCCAGGTGTGTATCATTACCATAACCTAGTGAGACTTGGTTCGACACCAGGGCCACCAGGTGTGTATCATTATCATAACCTAGTGAGACTTGGTTCGACACCAGGGCCTCCAGGTGTGTATCATTACCATAACCTAGTGAGACTTGGTTCGACACCAGGGCCACCAGGTGTGTATCATTATCATAACCTAGTGAGACTTGGTTCGACACCAGGGCCTCCAGGTGTGTATCATTATCATAACCTAGTGAGACTTGGTTCGACACCAGGGCCTCCAGGTGTGTATCATTATCATAACCTAGTGAGACTTGGTTCGACACCAGGGCCACCAGGTGTGTATCATTACTATAACCTAGTGAGACTTGGTTCGACACCAGGGCCACTAGGTGTGTATCATTATCATAACCTAGTGAGACTTGGTTCGACACCAGGGCCACCAGGTGTGTAATGTACCAGGTAGTGTCTGGAATAATCTGATGTGTCTGGGTTTCTGTTGTGGTTACTATGGTAAATATTTTTAATTCATGTTTATCACAAGACGATACGTAATGATTGTTCAGTGAATTGGTCCTGATTGCTGAATCAAATTTGATTCGTTGGAGGAAAAAAAAAGCCTGAACACGTGAATCGTGAACCGATACCGGAACCTTAGGCTTTGCACGTCGATACTCTCCCACTGAGCTATCAATAATCTTTAATTTATAGGTGCCTTGACGTTATAGTGAACTCCGAATAACTTACCCCTCTTTTAAAAGTTTATAGTAATAGTGACGGCTGCTTGTCGTATGAACACATGAAAGTGGATCTAATAATTTTTTAATTTATATTCCTAAACATCCTAACTATAGACCGATCTGCCTTCAACGATTGACCTGACTAGGTAACGACCCACCTGATTTGTCAACAATCCGGTTTAGTTATACTGCCAATAACAAGGAAATCGGGGTTCAAATCGGGCGAACTGAGGGAGGTTTTTTTCTAAATGGTTTTCCACTCTCCCTCTACGCAAGTGCGTGTACATTTCCACTAAATTCAACCTTCCTCATAATTAACGTAATTTATACGTACGCGTATAAGCTGAAAGTAAAAAATCAAATAAAAGCAATCTGCTTGGTTCAATTAACGACCTACTTCAGCGTTTCCCAACCTTTTTTCACTCGTGTACCCCTTGGCAGCCTATTTCCATAAATTGTGCCCTTAATTTTTGGCAAAATGTTCAATTACTACAGTAGTATTTATTTCTGATTTATTTGTTGCAACTGAAAATAAATGGACTGGTACCTAATGGGATTAAAAAACAATGTGATAGTAAGCTGAATAAAGAGTGCAGATATTTTTACATTCAAAAAGCAAAAGTTACAATAAAAACAAATTTAATTTATTCATTTTTTTATAATTATAAAAACAGGGTCACCTGGCGGTCTAGGGGTAAGTGTCAGACTTCTGTGCTGATGGTCCGAGGTTCAATCCTCGGTCCCGGCACAGATTTATCTGATTGCCAAACCCTTCCCTAACTTCTGACAAGACGTGTATTATTACAACTTGTGAATGTGAGGAATGCCAGACCTTCACCGTGGTTCGGATTCCACGTTAAACTGTAGGTCCTCCATTTCATCTCACAATCACCCTACCATTGCACATTAGCGTAAGTGCGTATAACCCGAACGGGTAGTAAGACGCGATGCTAATAATAATAATTATTTATTATTATTATTATTATTATTATTATTATAAAAACAATTTTATGTTTGAAATTGAAATCAGTTTTTCAAGGTCCAATATAGAAGAAAGCCCTCACCATATCGTTGAGTTAATATCATAACTTTTGACTGATCTTTTGTCTTACACTACTGACATATTATGTAGCTGTTTCCGTCATTAATCAAATATTCTCGCGTACCCCCAAACGTCCTGGCACGTACCCCCCGTTGGGAACCGCTGACCTACTTGATTTGTCAACGATCGACTTACCCTGTCAACGACCGACTGGCCTAGTCAACGATCGAATTTACAGTCAAAGACCGGGCCTGCCTAGCTAGCTCAGTCAACGACCTAATTGTCTGATCAACAAACAACCTATCCGGTCAACGATATACTTTATTTATACTAATCTGCCTCGTTCACGACCAAATTACCCATAGCCTGCCTTGTCAACTATCAACCCACATAGTTGACTGAAGTGACTAGTCAACGAACAACTTGTTTAGTCAACGACCAACCTGTCTGGTCAACACTCGACCTACCTAGTCACTTGGCTGCGGGCTTGACAGTTAATATAATGCCAGCAACTGCTGGAATCTCGTGTTATAGCTATGGTGACCATATTTCTGACAGTGAAAATCGGGACAACTTGGCAACATTTTTCAAAAGTAGCATAAGTGCATAAGCATAAGGGATAAGCATAGTTAAGAACAAACATATTCCAAGATTTTTTATTTTTAGTAATTTAAAAAACATAAATTACAATAATATGTAGCTATAAAAAATATGGGCTACGTAAAAATGGCAGTCAAAACTACTGGACTCATCTCAATCTCTAAGACTAAGTGGCTCACAGTAACAAGTAATTTTAAAGTTTAAATAATAAGAAATTAAGATTTTTTCTGTTAATTTTCCTAATTCTACTCGTTTTCAGTTGATTCCATGATTTAATTTTAAGTTGGATGTCTATTTGTGACTTATAAAAGCTGCCATTTTTAAATTACGTGTATAAAATCTATGTGCATTGAATAACATTTGTTTAATCTAGAGGGGTAGCAACCGGCCGCCCCAACACCACCGCCGCCGGTGCAAAGGCAAAAACACATTCATATACTCTCAATAAAAATAAAATATTATAAATGTAACGATTTCGATATTTTTACTTTACTGTAGAAACTTTTTTCATCAGTCAGACAATTCGTGACATTTTGGTCGTTATTCGGGACGCCGGGACACAGCCCTTAAAATCGGGACGGTCCCGATTTTTTCGGGACGTATGGTCACCGTAGTTATAGCTCACTCTCGCCTGGCACCATCAGAAGGGTCTAGACGGGATTCGAACTCAAATATATGTCTAGCGTTTCTCCCTGTTCAAGTCATATAGCAAAAGACAGTCTGAATATAACTAGTGAATGCATACTTCGTTAACCCTGAGCAGTCTATCTTGTCAGATTACATTAGTGCCAAGACTTCCAATCTATGGAACGTCTAAGCCATAGTGTAATCCGTCAAGGAAAGACTGCTACGTTTCAGTATACACGGAGTGTACATCAGTATTGTATTCAGGCCCGAAGAATATATTTAAAATAGTGTCGGGTTCTTACTCTATGAGAAAAACATGTGAAGACGAAAGAGACAAGAAGGCGACCGGTCGAGGCTCCGAGGCAAAGAGGAACAAAATAATATATAATAAAACACTCCTACTTTTTCCTAGCTTCGGCCGGGAGAGGAGAAACAGTGGGGGGAGGGGTAGCAGTGGTGAAACGTGTTCACTAATTATTTAGAAACCCCGCGTCTTTTACAGACGTGACGTAGCGAGTCTATGCCGCAAATGAGTTCCTTTTTTCCACTTCACTTTTTTAAATAAGTTTTTTCTTTTTTTAATGTTTTTTTTTTATGTTCGTGTTCCTTCTTGTAACTCATCCGAACTAATGTACCAACGTTAATTATGTACGTAGCTCGTTTAATTCTGTTTTATAGACACGAATAGGATGTAATATTGGGTAAGGCCAGGTGATTTTCTTGATTAATAGCGTATTTGTCTTCACTGTTATCGATTATTGATTACCTAGAACATGTAAAATAAAACCAGTTATAAATATTTGGGATTTTTTTTGTAGGATTATTTTCAGGCGACGGACAAGTCTAGAACTAAAAGTCCATTAATGTGTAAATGTACTCCCGAATATACAGTTGCTGTGTAGGACATAATCCCTTCACTGAGCCGGAGGTATATTCCATTCACGGTAGGAATTACTCTCTGAAAGGTCATTTTTCCTACCAATATCCTACTATGTAATAGCTTTCTGGCAGGGAAAAAGGCCTTTCAGAAAACAATTCCTACGGTGAACAGAATTTAGGCTTGGTACAAAATCAGGATTGCGTGATACGCTTTGTGAGTTTTGAAATTCCCGACTTTTCCTAGTTTTCCAAACCAAATAATATGAATTTTTCCAGTATTGCATATGCAAATCAATGAATAAAAAAACTCAATATATTAATTTGTTATATTAAGGACGTTGGCCTACTTGTGAAGCAACATGGTTAAGATAGGATTTTCCATGTTTATGTAATTTATGTATTACTCAGAAAGTTTTAAAGATAGCTTTGAGACAAAAACTAAAAAATCAGGATTACATGATTCTAAAAATCACAAAAATACTTTTTTTATCTTTATTTTTTTTTACGAATCTTTTAAATCGTCTAAAATGTAGGCTATTTGATTTATTCACGAAAATTTTCAGTAGGAAACTTCCTGCCAAGATGTAAATTTTAAAAAAATTCCTATCAGCATAAGTTATGTCCATCTATATAATAGGAAACAAAAAAAGGTCTAATGTCAATGTTGTCAAGGCACAAATAGAAGAGTGGGTATGTTCGTCATGCAGCTGAAGAGGGGAAGTGCTATCAGCAGATAAATAAGAGGTTTCGCAGGGTAAACTGCTCATTTTCTTCCCTCTTACAGTTGCTCCACGACTTATTTGGTGCTGACTGACAGCTCACAGCTGACTTCTGACACTCAACATTTAGGTATATACCTAAATTTTGACTGTCAGAAGTTACAGTTGTTAAACACATGTTTTTTGTAGATATGGTTCAATGTAGGGATTAATAATT
The DNA here is from genome assembly GCA_902151455.1 of Timema bartmani. Classification (NCBI taxonomy): domain Eukaryota; kingdom Metazoa; phylum Arthropoda; class Insecta; order Phasmatodea; family Timematidae; genus Timema; species Timema bartmani. Next base: position 65,078 of record CABFWB010001438.1, read on the forward strand.
TGGTCTGGTAACGTTTCAAAGCCGTCAGCTGTCAGCTGTGAACTGTCAGTCAGCACCAAATAAGTCATGCATAGGGTTTAGTCTATCTCTTATATTGGCGCCAAACGGTATTGATCTTAAGAGTGCAATAAATTTACCTCTCCTTCCTCTTATATTATTTCAAATCTTCAGATATTATCGAATATGAAGCTGAAATATAGCCTTAAAACAAGCTCCAAATGACATCTAGATGTATTCAATTTTCACAAATTTGCCGGAGAAAACCACTTCAAATAGCTTCTAGAGGCATTTAGCTGCCAGAAAAAAATCAAGCGAGAAGTACTCCACTTACAGGGGCCATCCAAATTTGAAACATTTCTAGGGTAAGACCTCTTCAAATAGCTTCTAGATGGATGTACTTTTGAAGAATTTCACGCGAAGACTCCTCAAAATAATTTCTGAAAGCATCCAATTTTCAAAAATTTTCGGAAGAAGGACCATGGGTAGGGATGAAAATTAAATTCCTAAAAAAATTGTTTTTTGGTACACAAATAAGGTTCCGTCGCCACTGAGTCCCAAAAACCCTAATTAAAAACGGAATTGAACTAAATTCTTCGGCTTGTCAATTGATTTTTCAAATTTTCCCTACACAACTTATTACATTAAAATATATATAATTCTGTACCCCCCACCCCCGGAAGTTGGGCAAAGCATATGATTATGTAAAGTACTACTTCCTCTGAAAGATAAATTATACTGTATATGTCTGAATCTATAGCCCTGTAAGACAAGCTACCAGAGTTAAATACACCTCCTCCGGAAAATATTACCTGAGCCTCTACCTCTTCTGGAAGATAGGCAAATAATACACGATCCTGTATCCACCTGGAAGATATGCAACCTGATCCTGAAGCTACTCTGGAAGCTGGGCAGAGCATTCTTTATTGTCTGCTCTGGAAGATACAGTATACCTGATTCTAAAACGTATTGCCCCTGGGAGACGGGATACAAAATCCCATAATATAGTGTACAAGAGTTCAGGAAGACCTAACTTGCTGGACTCGATCCAAATCTATAGTTCATCTGCCCGATATAGGCATGTCGGGATCGATTCACTAAGAGTGTATTACTAAGAAAGAGGTGTTATAAGATAAATAAACTAATGATTTGGGTTATGGGTGTCACAAGTACTAATTTTATGCTAAAACTAGGCCACATTAAACTATATTGATGTTTATAATAGGTCATTATGTCCATCAGAGAGTCATTTTGAAACGTTGAACAAAAAGTGTCGGCCACACGAGAGTTTACCAACCCCTGGCGCAGACAAAGGGCAGCCTAGGTTGTAAACTTTAAAGGAATATTGGTTGCAGTCTACAGCAACACAATTGAACACGAAGAACCTATACCTGGAGCCAAGAGGGACAATTCAGGAGATACCCCGGATCATAAAATGAACCATTGCCCTTTCGGGTTAAGTGCAACGAGAAAGATGCCATAAAAATGATACTTCCAAACAACAACCTATTTAACAACTTTGCAGTAGACGTGATCTGTCCTTTCAAAGTCAGATCAGGTTGGTTGTAGTAAAGCTCTGATAACTAGTTTTAGCACTGAGTCTTAAGTCTTACTAATAATTCGGGCTACGCTATGTACTAATTACACTAATGGGTTTATGGATAAGGTTATATTTAGAGAAAGTGTACACGCATTTGCGTGGAGGGTGAGAGTAAAACTTTTTTTTTAATCTTAATACACCCGACCGAGATTCAAACATCGAGCTCCCATTGTCGGTGGTCTCGTCTACTACGCGAGTGACGCCTTCCTAAGACGATGCAGCCACTGAAGAGCGTGATAACTATACACTGATTTTGGTTGGAAGAACAGTAGAGAAAATTCAAACATATTTATTTTTGGCCAACAGTGATAACATTTTATTTTATTATTTGTGTTATTTTATAGGTATTGATAATATCTATCAAAAGTGACAGCCACAGATAACAAGACTTGATGTATGGATATATTAAAATTGTTTTAGTAACTTTAATAATTAACTTCTACTGTTCTTCCTACAAAAATCATACTATAGTTGAGAGGCCTTTGGTTTCATTGCAAATACTAGGAACCTTAGTTCAGTTTTGGTCAATTCACAGGTCATCATGACCCCGGGTCACAGACAAGATATCATTGTCTATGGCCTTGGTTCAGTTCTGGTTACAAGGTAAAATCTCATATGTTAAGGACCTTGGTTTAGTCCTGGACGCAAAATACGATCTCGGCTGTTATGAACCCTGGTTCACTTCTGGATACAAAGGGCAACTTTGGTTTAATCCTTGATGCAAAAGATAATCTCAGGTCATAGGAACTGTGGTTTAATTCTAGATGCAAGGGACGACCACAACTGATAGGAGGATTAGTTCAACTCTAGATGCAAGGGACAACCCCAGCCGATAGGGAGTTTGGTTCAACTCTAGATGCAAGGAACAACCCCAGCTTAGAGGGAGCTTGGTTCAACTCTAGATGCAAGGGACGACCCCAACTGATAGGGGGATTAGTTTAGCTCTAGATCCAAGGGACAACCCCAGCTGATAGGGAGCGTGGTTTGACTCTAGATCCAAGGGACACCTACAGGTGCTAATGACCATGGTTCCTTCCCAATACTGTATCTGTTGTTGGAACGTAAACAAACACTCCTAATTTAAAGGACCTTGTCAATCAATCGAGCCATGCATAACATTACCAGTTTGCGCTATCTGCAATTTCCCGTTATTACGGGAAGCAGGATTAGTATGGTGAATTTTAAATAAATAAAAAGAGAATTTAAGGTAGGCCTATTTAGAAATATATCATGCCCTTGCTTCATCAACAAAATGTTGATAAATTTTCTGAGCAGCTTGTATTTAAAAACTAGGCTATAATTTTTAATTTGGGTGAACTTTCTAACAGTGCTATTTCCATACAGGACTTGGGAAATGATTTAACCTAAGCTTGCAACAATCGACACACCAACACTTGCTGCGAGTAGTTTCGCTCAGAAAATGTAAAGAAAAACTTGTCCCTAAACACTGCCACAATTAAACTATTCTGACTTGATTTTGTGTCAACAGAGCAATCATAGCCTAGACCGAAGAGTAACCAATATTTCCTCATTGTACTAGGGGGCGGATCCAAGCCTTTCGTGTGTATAGGGGGGCTCTCATGGGACCAGGTAAGGAGGAGGTTCCCTTTCGGAAAAATCCTTCAAAATTTGAGTTATAAATTAAAAATTAATTAGTAAATTAAAAAACTCATAAAAATTCACTGTTTATAATTTTTTTTAATTCTAAAAAAACTCATTAAAATTCACTGTTTATTCATGCTTAAAAAATTAATTCAAATTATGTGTTAAAAATGTAAATCAACTATTGACAGTTATTGACACGCGAAGCAACTGACTAATGAGATATTACGTGGTAATGCAGCTAGTAGGGACTAGAACATAGATTTAATTGGTTTAATTTTTTTATTATATTTGTTTATATTAACAGAAAAAAATCTTGAGGGGGTGCGCGCGTGCCCCTCTTCTGGATCCGCCACTAACTGGCCTAAAGTTTTATTTTAAACTACAACACATTTTAGTACAAAACAAGAAGTTTAAAGAAATTTGAGTCTTCAAAAACTTACACTGAAAAATTGCTTAAAAATATTTATGCTAGAAGAAGAGCCTACATAACAAAATAATAAGTCACAAAAATGAAATTAAACCAAAGTAATATCTGACTGGTGAGGTCATTGATGACCCAAACTTGGTTGTAAAAATAGGAGCGCAAATTAAAGTCTGCTCAGTGTACCTAAATCAAAGGTCAATTGAGGGTTGAGAAAGTACAAAAGAGGGTGGCCCAGTGCGGCCAACAATAACAAGATGGCAATCACAACTCGTGTTCCGGCTAAGGGTGTTTAGGCATATTTTAATAAAAAAATTTTACTTATTTTTCATCAGCACCTGTTTAGGTCATACGTATAATTGATAGTTACTCTGATGTGGTAGGAATGAGGATGGAAGCATTTTAGAGGTAGTCTACCTGTAACATTTGCGTGGAAGGAGAGTGGGAAACCATTTATGAAGAACCACCCTCGGTAGATTCGACCAGGATTCGAGCCCCGATCTTCCCGTCATCAGCAGGACAGTCTAACACGAGAGTGATTCCTTAAGAACAATCCGCCACTGAAGTTTTTGTTTTAATTGTTGGGTAACAATGTGTGATCTATCGATTAACAGATTCTTGTTTTAAAACACACATTTTTTTAGGATCTTTCTTGACATTTTAAATTGTTAAAAAAACAACCTTAACGTTATTTATTGAAAGATATTGAGATTTCGCTAGTAAATTATTCAAATGTCAATGACTGTTTTCATAGCGATAAAACAAAATATTAGGGATGATCCCTATCAATGTAAATTTGAAAATTAAAGTTCGCTAACCAAGAGAGTATAAATAGTTTCACAACAAAAATTACTTGAACACACTTCAGAGACGTTTCACACTAGGCAACTATCGCCTGGCAACAATCGCTGGCGCCGACTATCGCTCTGTTGAATTGGCAGCCCCCACCGGCAACTTAAATCGCTCAGAAAAATCAATACCAACCCAACCAGAGTACATGAAAAAATTGGTCAGTTGTGATGTATTCGGAGTACGAGGTTATTTTTCTGCGGCTCCTTATGAGAAGGAGAAGGAAAATCACAAGAGTACGGATATATTATAATCATCGGTATACTAGTGAGATAACCGCCTCGGTGGTGTAATTAGCTAACGCACTAGTTTCGTGTTGAGCTAGACTGCCGAGTACGATGAGATCAAGATTCGAATCTCGCTCGGGTGAACTGGGGGTGGTTTTCCCTAAATACTTTTCCACTCTCCCTCCACGCAAATGTGGGTTCACTTCCTCTACATTCAACCTTCCCTGTTCCTAACCCATTAGCGTAATTAGTAATTAAGCGTATAGCCCGAAAGGGTAGTAACACGCGGTGCTAAATAATAAAAACTAGTGAGCGGTTGGAAAAGACTTTCTTCTATAACACCTGCACAATATTAGACTCCAAAAACAAAATTCCATGGCATCAGCCCTTAATCGAACCATACCAAGAGGCCATCGTCTGTTGGCGAAGATAGGGCCAACTTATGCGGATAAGGCGTGTAATGTGGTCAGCACAACAGCCGTTAATCTCAGTTTTCTAGACCAGAGCCGCTAATGTTTCATTCTAGTAGCTCCTCATCTGTCTTCACGAGGCTGAGTTGACCCTGTTCGAGAACCACTAATTCACATAGAAAATCTGAAAGCGCCGGGGATCGAACTGAAGACGAAAACACAAAAAATAGATAAACAAACAGAAAAAATTATAGCTTTCAGTATCACGAACAAAATTTAACAGATGGCTTGGGGGTTGGCATTTCTTGGGAGACTGGCCAGTGATTGTTGCCCCGTGTGAATGAAACAATATAAACACGTGATTAACCCAAGCAGTCGCCGGGTGTGCGACAGTCGCCCTGATGGGCAACTACGCCGCAAATCGCCAATAGTGGGCAACTTCTGTGCGACTGTTGTCGGACCGGGTAGCTCAGTTGCTTCGTACCCCAATCTACCTCCTTGTTAATCAACAGAGCGATAGTCGGCCAACGATTATTGCCGGGTGATAGTTAACTAATGTGAAACGATTCTTAACTCCAACTCCAATCAACTATTGTTATCAGGAAGAAAATAACAAGCTATTTAGGACCCTCACCGCTCTGTCGGCCTGCATCTGATCCTCCTGCCCCATCAAGTTAGGCATCCCGGTGAGGTTGTATCCGATATCTTGACACATGGGGATAGTGATCCTCTCACACTTGTTGCTCCAGCCATGGCAAAGTGTACCCCCGACAAAAAGAAACGACAATAACACACTCATGTCTCGAGAACATGGGACTCCACCACACGACACAGCAACCTTGTGCGTTAGACAACACTCTCCTTCACTATTATAAATGATTATTGTTGTGTTCCTCCAGCCTCTTCTTTACTTTCTTGAAAACACATTTTTACCGCCTCGAACCTCCACAAGCGTTCGGTGAAGTTCGGTCGTTTCCGCCTGTGTAGCTCGGAACGGCCCGGTCGACGCAGAACGCTGTCACGCATGACGGAATGTTATCCAGCTCAGTGCGGACCGGTCTCGAACACAAAGAGCCCGCCGCTTTAAAGGAGAGGGAGGTATTAACACTATGATGGGCTGAGGGAAGTTCCGGGGGAGGGGGAAATTGGGATTATGAAAGGGGGAGAGAGGTTTCTTTCTGTCTGTGAAGAAAACCGCTGGCAGGGGTGGGCAAAGTTGGAAACCAATTTACGAACGCGTCTTCATTTTAATACACATAATTAACAATTAAAGTATTAAACTTGCAGTTTTAGGATTTTACCGCAATATGATTTAAAAACTAACGTCCCAAACTAGAGCATTACACATTTAACGTCCAGCCCAAGCACAACGTGTTTTATTTCTGGTTAATAGAGCTGGGATATAACTAAAGTTTAAGTAGGCTTCCTTGAAATAATTGACGTTACTTAATTACTTTGTACGGGCTCGATTCACGATAAGTGTCTTAGGTTAAAATTTAGACTTTAGGTTGGATTAAATGTATTGTTAAATTGAAATATGCACAAGGGACTCGAACCCAGACATTTAAAAAAATAAGAGTTTTTCACCGCGTCTTACTATACTCTGATTTTGGTAGGAAGAATAATATTTGTTAGGCTGGGTTTATATTCATGAATAACGCATAATATTAGTAAAAAGTGTATAGCGAACAGTGCACAATTTGTAAGAAAAATACATCAGTATGTAATGAAACGCTGCGTATAACATATTACTTAAATCGAATGTATTTTATTCATAGAAAATGGCCTACTAAGCACTAGATAATGTCTCTGAAATTACTTCAATAAAGGGTTCATTCGAAAAACAATGTTAAATTGTATTGTAGAACTACTTCTCAATAACAAAATGAAAAATGTAATATTTCTTCTTTTTTTAAATCATATATACCAGCGTTTTCCAACCTTTTATCGCTTGCCTACCCCTTGGCAGCCCAATTGTGCCCTTAATATTAGCAAAAGTTTAGTTAGTATATTAGTAGTTGTTTCGGATGTATTTGTTACAACTGCAAATAAATGGACTAATATTGGGATTAAAAATCAATGTAATAAACTAATAGTAAGGTGAATCAAGAGTGTACATATTTTTACATTCATAATGCAAAAGCTACAATAAAAACTAACACATTTAATTTGTTTATTAATAATTTTAAAAAATGTTTTATTTAAAAAATAGAAATCATTATCTCAAGGTCAAAATAATATAGAAGTAAACTGCCCTCTCCATATTGTTGAGTTTATTTCAAAACTTTTGACAAAGATTTTGTCTTACACTGCAGGCATATGTAGCTTTTTCCGCCATTATTCAAATATTTTCACGTACCCCCCAAAAGTCCTGGCACGTACCCTTGGGGTTACGGGTACCCCACGTTGGGAACCGCTGATATCAGACAATGTAGTCATTGACGCTAAACAAAGAAAATTCGTGAATAACAAACAAGTATGGTTACCACAACTCAAAAGGCATTTCAAACCAGAAGAGAAATACATAAGCTAATTATTTTCGTCTGCCTATATATAATTCATTCACGATAGGTCTTTACCTGGATGACAGTTCAAAAATCATATGTTTAGGTTTTAGGTTACCAACACTTGTAAAAGAACACTGTTTTGTTATGAATGTTAAGTTTTTTAATTACATGTTATATTTTACATTTAAAATAACTTAAACTTAAGTTTTCTCACATTATTTCATTACTTTTAACAATTTCTTTTTACCCAATCCGAAACAATATTTTAAACATATATTAAAAGTACCTATTCTTTGTTTTGGAATGTTATCTATGATGTGTAATATAGTGCATGCATTAATACCTTTTAATAAAGGCATCGTATTTACTTGGTAAAGATAAAATATTTGTAATTTATTTTATATATGATTAACTATTTTATTATTAGTTTATTGTTTTTAGAAATATTTAACTGAATAAAATATAATCGTCTGCTGCGAGGATACACCATTTTAAACAACTTGTCCGCGTCATCATCAACCACATGGCTAATATTCGTTGGTCGCCATTTTAAAGCCATATTTGTTAGACCTTTTGTGAAAGTGCTCGGAATAATAATTATTTTAACTTGAATAGAAGGATAAATAAGCTTTGTGGACGACCTCAAATAAATATTAAGACTTTGTTTAATTTAAATATATTTCATAGAATTTATTACTGTGCGCGTTTATTATATTTTTAACTTTAAATTAAGTCTCTAGTTTGTTAGGTCCACGCCTTACTCTAACTTATAATAATTTATAACTAAGTTAAATTACCTTTTATTTTAATTATTGGGCTTCTGTATTAACGTAAAAAAACTTAATCCTAGATCATATTACTAATTATTTTAAGAATAACTTTGTGTATACAGATATTTTCTCTTTAGTTCGAATACATATTAGGCCTAATTTGGTTAATTTTAATCTTACTTTAATCTAACTTTAATCTAACTTTAATCTAACTTTAAACTTTTATCTTTTATCAAACTTAAATATAAGTTTAATCTAACTTTAATCTCACGAAATTTTATAAGGGGTTCTTTTTATTTGTGGATAGATTTGTGTGTGTTTTTTTGATAATGAGTTCCCAGGAGAAAAAAAGAAGAGAAGTTACAGATCACCAAGTCATTCAAAAATTTCAATTTCAAAATTCTTTGAGGCATAATATTGGCCTAAATTACTGTGGTTAACTATCACATTACTCTACATAACCATATGTTTTCATAACAGCTGTCCCAAGTGACAGTGGCAGATATCAGCTGTTGGCGTAGTGATATTTTAGGGACTATTTTTTAGTTACTTTTTGAGCTGTCATCCAAGTAAACTTAGGTCGTGAATGGCGTATAGTGGCGTTTAATTGGTTATATCCTCTCCTTTCGTTCTCATTGGCTGATACATCTCAAGTCCAATGATTATCTCGTTCTATACCACACTCCATTGATAACGTGCAAGAAGTTAAATAAAGTTAAATCAACTTCACGCATTGTACACTATTCACTACCTACATGTATGTATCGATTATAAAGGCTATCACTGAAAATAATGTATTTCAACTTCTTGCGCACTAGGTGCTATACACTCACTATTCGTTATTAGTTATGCATGAATATAAACCCAGCCTTAGTTATTAGAGTTAGGTACTAAAACAATTTTAATATATTCATAAATCAAGTCGTGTTATCTGCAGCTGTCACATTTGATAGATATTATCAGTACCTATAGAATAACACGAATAATAAAGTAAAATGTTATCATTGTTGGCTGCAAATAAATTTGTTTGAAATTTCTAAACTGCTCTTACAACCAAAATAAGGGTACGCCTACAGTTTGTGTTATAGGCTTATACATTACGTTAGTGTGGTATGTATGAGGAAGAGATAATTCGAAGTAAATGTACCCTCATTTGCATGAAGTTGGAGTGGTAAACCGTTTAGGGAAAAGTATCCTTAGTACACTCGTCCAGGATTTAAACCCTTACCTCCTGGTCATAGTCAAACCAAGACTAATGAGATTTATATTAGACCACGTTGTTACCGGCGCAGATTTCCATAGCTATAATTTTCAAACATTTTTTGTATTTACCAAATCAGAAAGTAAAAATCATTATAATTGTGTGACTCCATTAGTGACCGAGTAGTACGAAGTGAAACTAAGTGAATCTCCTATTGAATGATAAATAAATAATTTGTCAGTCTCTGCTTGTAAGTAACGGGAAGTTTGGGATTTGAGACCCGGCCGGGTAAACTGATTTTATTTTCCAAATAGACTTCCCATATTCTCTCTAAGGACATACCCTAAATTATATCTTCATATAATTATATACCTACCCTATTAGGTATACGAACTCACCGGCTCTGGTAAAGTATGATTAGATTAATCAATCCCTAAGATTTAAAAATAAATGGTACGGCACACCGCACAGACTTTCTCTCTCTTTCTATAAACTCGTAAGATTTCTGAACGGAATAATGTACATTGTATCATCACCACTCCACATAAGAGCACGCATAAAATAATATACAATGCTATATAATCAATGAGAAAAGAGGCGCATCTTTGTCCACCTAAGAGCATTTCAAACAGTTTAATGTCTTCCACAAGGGTCAACACTTCGTATTAAAATTTCGATTTCTGGTTAAAATTTTAACATTTTATAAGGTGTTGCAGATCTTCAAGTCATCGCATTGATATTTAATTATTCATTTATACATTTTGACCAATAAAAAATGTAAATATTGACTATTGAGTCTAAAATGGAGATAGATCATTGCT